>SMDT01001293.1:0-99674 GCA_005392925.1 Aquilaria sinensis
AAAATTGCGTAAAAAATGAAACGTGATAATTCAAAATCAAACGCGGGCTGGGGCAGAAACGGTTTCGGGCAAATTTTTACGGGTCGGGTCGGGACGCGGGTCATTGGTTTAATCTAATATTTACAAATTTGCCACTCGAGAACAAAAGCGTCCAGTTCCCCTCCCCAACCTGGAAAATCATCTCGCGTCCGCCATCGACGCTGCCATCGTTGCTGTGCCGCCATGCCAACGACGCTCTAATCTCGGTCTCCCGTCGCAAGTCCTTCCGTCCGCCGGTTGCAATATGCGCTGACTTCGCCGTTCCCCTCACCGACGGTGAGATCTCAATCGAGTTCTCTGCTTTCAAGCTCCAGTTTCATGTTTTCAGTCTCCTGCTCGCTCCCATCGATATCGTCAACATTTTGCTGTGGTCGTGCATCTCTCAGGTGAAAAACCCTAGCGATTGCTCCTCCTTTCTTGCTTCTTGTTTCAATTATTTTTACTCTTGTCTTTGTGCGTCATCGGATCCAAACCCTCGCTTTTGCTTTACTGGTTATATATTCTGATTCTCTCTAGCTCCTTCAAATTGCATCTATTTAGCCCATTTAGGTGGCTAATCTGAGCGAAGAGACCTTGTTGATGAGTAAGCATGTTTTGCATTCGGATTTGTCCTAGTTTTGTTGGCTCAGTTCTAGTTTTATTTAGACTCGTAGATTGTTTTAAATTTCATGTTTATGAATTCAACAAGCAGGTCTGTGATGGAGTTAAGAAATCGAGTTCTGAGATTGTATTGAAGAGTCAGTTGTATGGATGATTCATTCTTGTCATGCTTCCTGCTGAAACTTTGTTTAGAACGCCAATGTTGGTCTCAGTATCTTTAGCTAGATTCTGTGAGTAGAAAAAAATCTCTGTAGAAAAGCATATCTCTTGTATTAATGATCATTTTTATTCCAACGAGGTCTTTCTTGACACTGGTCTGCAAATAACGTAGCCCACCAATGTAAAACTGATGAAATCAGTATATGATGGAAATAATTTTCTGGTAGAAAAATTGGTCTCTTTGGTTCATACCGAAAAAATGATCTATTTGGTTACGGGAAAAGAATAAAAGATTTTCTGTCCACACAAATGTTGTTCCATGAAAAGATTCTTGTATGTAATACCAGTTGTGGCTAGAAAATTAACGCACATCTGTTGTGTTTTTAAACAGTTATCCATTAGAAACAAAAGTGAGGCAGATACTATCCCATCTGTGCTTTGGTGCTTTCATTAAGCTGTTTTATTTCTGATTTTTTCAAGAATTGCCAGCAGAAAGAGTAATTTCTTGTTTGGGACTCCCATATCCTTGAACCTTCTGTCAGAATATGGTATCCAATCTTTTGGAGAAAGAATTCTGATATCCAAGTTTATCTGTCATTCCTTTGAGAATGTTGGACTGAGCCCTTCCACTTGAACTTTTGCTCAATTATACTCATAATTGTGATGCTGACATTTTTTCATGTAGAATGTGGTCTTTGAATTCCTTATCCATGTATTTATGATTTGTGAGTGGTCTTGGTTCATTTGAATTTTGTCTGGATTTTGGTTTGTGACAGGGTCATCTGTTTTGAATTATTCTTTCTTCATGGTTTTACCAGATTGTTAGCTTGATGCTGCATTGAACTGATACTACTGGTGAAAGATGACGAAAAAGAAAAACCCTGTGGTGTTTATGGATGTATCGATTGATGGGGATCCTTTTGAAAGAATGGTTTTTGAGGTAAGCTGAATAAATGGCAGCATCAAGTGGATGAACCTTCCTGACTATTTTGTTCTGTTCCTTTTTAAATACATGAGTATTGACCTCCACTTATCGATTTTGTATTTGCAGCTCTTTAATGAAGTAGCTCCAAAAACTGCAGAGAATTTCCGTGCCCTTTGTACAGGTTGCCTAAGTTTCAACTTTTGAAGCATTTTTTGTTTTAATAAATTTGCGTAATCCTTGAAAGTCGTTAAAAATTGGTCCTTTTTTTGGAATTTTCTGTTTCTAGTGCTAGCTCTTTTGGCGTCTTTTGAAATCTTCCTCATGATTAATCTAACATGGGCATTTTAGGTTAATATTTTGCAGTTGTTACTCCTGTCTATATTTCTTTTTTCTTTTTTTTTTTTTGGTAAACTGGTGGATACCTTCTGTCATCTCCAGGAGAGAAAGGCATTGGTCCTAGAACAGGAAAACCACTGCACTACAAGGGTTCATTTTTCCATCGCATTATTAAAGGTTCCATGGCTCAGGTTTGTCATTAGTTTTGGATGCTTTTCAGCTTATTTTTGTTGTTAAATGTGGCTTAAAGTGTTGTATTTTATTAGTCAGTTCCTATCCTTTATGCTGTAGGAAACAGGATGATGATCCCGACTGCTTTACTTGTGAAATGTTTTTTTATTAAGAGGTTGTACTTACCATGGTTTTTTCTCCAGTTGTCTGTAAAACTGTGCATACTTTGTTGTTCATTTTTACTCAAATTTCCATGGCCATGCCAGTTATTCAAGGTTATCTCTATTGTGGACTAATTGCTTGTCTTTGATTTTCAGGGCGGTGATTTTGTTCGGAGAGATGGTATGTACTCTTTGCAACATTTGACGAAAAAATAACTTGTTGCTATTATGCGTGGTGTGTGTTCACTTGTGTCTATTCGTGTGCATATTGCTGTCGAATCTTCTCTGGTTGTTTTTCAGTTTTTATCCATGATGTTGTACCTGATGCTGTTCTCCTACAAATGAAACTTTTGCCTCATTCAAACCACCTCCTCGCCAACTAGATAAAACCTGAAAAATATGGACGTAAATCACTTTTGTGTATTACAATTTTAGTGCAGATAGTTGCTAAATGTTTATATAGGAATCCAATTGTTGTTTTTGTGTTTGTCCTTTCAATTTTTTTACATTAATAAAAATGTGTGTTTGTTTTTTTATCTTGACTTTTTTTTTTTGTCCAAAACCAATTTATTGCTAATACTCCTTGAGTCCCAAGTGGGTTGTAATATATTCTGTTTTAGGCGGTACCAAATCTTTGGTGCATTTCCATATTTAGTGAATTAACTTACAGTAACCATATTACCTTTCAAACAATAATTTCAATATTCACTTTTTTCATCTTTCTTGATTTAAGTGCAAAAAGTGAAGGGAAAAAGTAGAAATAACACAAACACTTTTTTCTTTTTCTTAATCTCCATGCCAACCCACATGTTTCAATCAACTTGGGTCGGAGGGAGCACTATATAGACATAATAATCACTTGAATAACTTGCTTTTGTAGGGTTTGTTGTTTCATTCAATACAGTGGATGAACATGAGGGGGGCTGGGGGGTTATTAATGATATGGACTATGACACTGATGAGAAATTAATGGCAATGCTTAGACGTCGGCTTAGGATAGCTAGGGAGCAGTACTGCAGATACAGAAGGTATGTCACTGTTAGCTCGTTGGTGTAACTTATAATCATCTTAACCAAGAAAAACTCTGTACTTTGAAATACTACTAGTATTCGCTTTTATTTGAAATGTGTCTTACGGTTTATCTTACAGCCATATATCTTGCTTGGTGTTTTCTAGGACTTGTAATTTACCAGCAATTTTTCATATCTATGATCTAGACTAGCTTTTTCTGTTTTTGGATCATTTCTAAAACTTCCAAATGCATTTGATAGATAACTGAGTTATGGGAATTTAATATTCTTCTTATTCATAGGAGAGACCTTATAGCTTTGGTGTGGCTACAGAACTAGAGGTAGCCTTCTCCCTTACTCTTAACCCTCGCCTCTTGGGTGAAGTCAGGATTCAATCTTAGGACCTTGGTTTCAACAAAAGTGATATCCTGTTATTGGTTTCTAGGTTTAGGTCAATTTTGATTTATCCTGTTATTGGTTTCTAGGTTTAGGTCAATTTTTTCATTCTTAACACTTCTCTTCCCATATATGAGTAGTAATCTCATTTAAGGATATAATATTGTCTTGCAGTAGATGGGTATGGACAAGCAGAGAGCACCAAGGTTTTTGCAGCAAATTTGGATTGCTGTCTTCCCTTGCCTTTTAATTGCTGATGCAGCAAGAAAAGCACACATCAACATTCAACAGAGGATTCTTGTCGCAGCAGATGCTTCGGGTTAATGGATTATCAAAAAATATGTGAATTCACAAGTATTGATAATTGTTAAGCATATGGAGTTACCTACGCCTTTTCTAATGCAAATGTGTATTGATTTCACAATAAAAATTGTAGGTTTTATGTACTGCTTCTACCATGAAAGAATAGAGGAGGGAATGCATTGTATGACCTTGAACATGCAATAACTGGCATAGAACATGAATTTTTACATGTTACGCTTTGTTGTGAACATTTTCCCCTTTCAGTCAAATTCCTCATTCTTCGTTTCTAACATCACCTACATAATCAAATTCTACTGATGTGACCATAGTATGTTTAGGGGAATATAACACAAACACTCCACATTTACTGGGTTAACTAACGTTGAATATAGAACAAATATCTGGAATCGACATGGGAGATCTCAGCTATCATGACACTATCCATGCGTCAACTAATGGAATGTCGTGCGGGTTGCCTCGGTGTTCGCCGTGTTTGTGGTATGCTTCGAGCAATGAAATCCCTTACTCGTGCCATTTCTTGACCCTCAAAAATTAACTCCTCAAAAGGTAATGGCTCATCCGCAGCTGCATCATGTTGCATGTAAGCTCCATTTTGTGCAAATGTAATGTCCGGATCGTCAAAGTTAAATTTCCGAATAAAGTTGTGCATTGTTGCCGTTGCGATAACAATTTTGACCTGAATGTTAATGTCAAACTCATGCATTAGCTGAAGTATCTTCCATTTCTTCTTCCACACTCCTATGGTCCGCTCAATTATATTGCGCAAAGATGCGTGTATGAAATTGAACCGCTGCTCCAATCCACGGGGTGACCTCCCATTGAAGTCGGATGGGTGATATGGTGCGGTCCTATATGGAGCTAAAAATCCAGTAGTGTTCGCATAGCCAGAGTCAACGAGATAATATTTTCCTACACAAAAAAAAAAAAATATAAACCACATTGTAATCTATTTCGTTGATGTCATACTTAATACAAAATGCTAATTTATGCAGAACATAGTAGATAGCGATTCGTTGTTCCTATAACATGGATTCCAAATTACTGACTGCATACCGCAGCATGCCTTACCTGGAGGTGGGAACGGAAAACCAATACCACGCGACATACACGCTCACATCACAGCTGCATCGTGTTGTGACCCGGGTGTGCCTGCATACACATGAGTAAATAGCATATTAAAATCACAAGCGACCATAACATTTTGTGTTGGAGTCCCTTTCCTCCCAATGTAGTAGTTACGCAGTTGCTCAGTCTCTACAATTGCTGGAATGTGTGTCCCATTGATTGCACCAATCGCGTTAGAAAATGCTGGGCATTTTGCGACCACATTTTCTGGGACTGTTGAGAATTCTGGGTCAATCGGTCTCAAAACGTCAGCTGCCATTCGGGAAACAGCATCCAAGACCCCTTTATACCAAACATTAATGGTTGCTGATGAATGCTCGTACCACCGACCAAGTCTTCGTTGGGTGTCCCCATGTCCGCACAAGCTTATGAAGATCGCCAAAGCTTCATGCGTTGACATGTACGTGGACCCATGTAACCCATATTGCTGAACTAATTGATTATGTAATGCCCAGAAACATGGCACTGACATTCTGTACTCATCATAAAATTTCGCTGGCTGTTCTGCTAGATGCCAGAATAATTGTTCGCCTGTTTGAATAGGTACACTTCTTGGACAACGCGGTGCCTGTTCTGCATCATCAGAGAGAATATCCTCTACTGCTGCTTCGGCAATCACATCATGTGTGTCAACTGTTCTCCTTAACAAGCGCGTTCTTAGACGCTGGAACAAATTCACCATTGTAGGGGACCTGGGGTTTCGGTATTGTAAAGTTGCGTTCCTGTACTTCCCTGTTCAATATAAGTAAATACTATTAAGTATCCCTTAGGTAACATCGTCTTCCCTATGTGGCAATGAAATATGACATATTCCAAATCTTCGGATGCTGCATGCAAAGGATTTACATCCAATATAATGCAAGAAATGCGAACTCATATTTATGAAACAATATGACAATCGTGGAATGTGGTGTGACAGACAAGTCCAGCCTATGTGTCAGCGTAACTAAGCTACAGTAATAGCTCAACCAGCCGCATACAGTCCTTAGACTACACTCGCATACATAGTTTGGACTACCTACAACTGAAGCTCAGAAACACTACAGTTTTGAACTAAAAAAACTCTAATGTAATGCTACATGCTCACAAACATCATCCAAACAGAAACAGGTCAATCAGAGTCGCGTGGTTCATGCGAAACAAATCCATGTACTACCCCCTCCATTTGGCTAGCTCCTTCTGCAGCCACTGCATTCGGACTGATGTGGATTTACATCCACGCAAGAACATCCCAATCAACTTTTCATTCGACGTGAAAAAATCAGCCGCCTCAAACCAAAAAGGATCTCCTTCTACCACGCCGGGAAGTTCTTCCACGGCCTGCATAACGGGGCCCATGTCATTTGGGTCAGCTATGGCACCCGCAATATCCCTAATCTGCTCCTGCCGACCCGTCGTAAGGTAGTCACTTATTTTGCTCAAGATGGCGGTACGCTCCTCGCGGTCCGATTTTCGCTTCCGTCCACTGCCTGTTCCATTTCCAGCTGGTTCCATGTTTTCGGTTTCAGGTCGAAGTAGAAGATAGGAAGGGCCAGCTGCATACTGGTGTTCCGGGAATGGTGATGCAGCGGCCCGGGGTCTACCATGTCCATTTAGGCCAGTCCTGAAGTGCGCCGGTCGAAAAGCTGTAGCAGAACATTCTTCATGTGTAAACGTATCACCAATATCTTCACCTAATTCCACCGCAGTTGGGGCATTCATGTTAGGAATGGAAGGTGCTCCACCCATTTGAGGAGACCAGCCAAATCCAGATAAATCCCGAACACCGACAAACATTCGCTCCATATCCAGCCAATTCGGCAGACTCTTCCCCCTAAGTGTAGCTGCTGCTGGGTTTTGCTGCATGACAATATAAGAAATAAGCAAAAATTTCAACATACTTAGACAAGCAGAAGATGAAGCACATCTATATATGCCAACACAGATAAATGAAGCTGCTGCTAGCACATGAACGAATTTTCCCATATATACTGGAACGATATCAACAGTACTAAATCACCTACAATCAACTATAAGCAGCTACCATTTAAAATGAGAGTAACAAGAACGAGTACAGGAAACCAAAGTGTGCAAGAATTGAAGCATTGGTTAACAACATAGCATGATTCATTCGAACGAGTGACTTAAAAATTTCAGAACACAGGTCATCATAATTTCAACATATACCTGAATGCGATCTGCCCACCACTCGTCGTCAGCTATCACAGTCCCTCGAACATTGTCCCACCCAAGACCAGTCATGGACCCAAGCAGTCTCTTCGCCTCCTTGTACTGATTCTTTAGCTGCCTCCACTTGTTCTTAAGCATGGGTAGTGAATACGGCAACCCGGTTTCTGTTGTGAAACCTCTGTGAATGTAGGCCCAGCCGGCCTTCGTTAAATGGTTCCCAGAGACATGGTTCTGGTCAACAGCTTGGGCAGCCCACCGGCAGAAAATGTCAGTGGTGAATGGGTCCCAATCTGCTCTGACTCCTTTGCCAACTGCAGCAGGTAATATGTTCTGACCGTTGACATTGCCGGGGTACATTTTCAACTTTACTCTCAACTGCCAAGGAAACCCACATACATGTGTGTCACATGACAATGTACATACCAACTAACGAACGCACATTGGAATTTAGGCCCCAAATAACACGGCCGGTGCTAAAATAAATAGATGCAAACAGATATGCAAACGAACATGGTATGACAAAATGGTAGATGCAATGAATGATAGTGGTTGATGCTGATAATAACTACAACTGAAAATATCACAGTTGTACTAAAACGCAACAGAGGGAAATGAAAAGAGATGTACCGATCGGCGCTTGGCAGAAGTGAGATTTGGGAATAGATCAAGATCTCGGCTGCGAAGCTTCATACACCAAAGAATGATAGACGTTCTATTTATGCTACTATGGATGGAGCAATACTTCAAAAGGCAACTGCTGCCATAGAATGAAACAGGAAACGAGGTCAGGCAATCCACTCGATAGTTGAAAACAGGCTAATAAATCATAACAGGTCTACTCAAGTTGTGCACAAAATAAAAGAGTCACAGATAAGAAACTGAGGAAGCGGCAATAGCAACTGACATATAGTAGGAACATAAAGGCACAGGTAAGAACAGGTCCGCTGAACTTGGAATACCAAAAAAAACTGAGACGGCAATAATCCTAAAATCTACCATTCAAACACGTGGAGAACAAAATTTCAAAGACAAAATAAAATAAAGCCATGAAGCTTCAGAATTTAGCATAACAGGAATTTAGGTAAAACGATTTATGCATGAACTATTGCTTGATCAGCAGAAAGAGTACATATTCTAGCCCGTCTGATTTGCAAATTGATTGTAGATCACGCTGTGACTTTTCATTTTACTGTAATGCAAAAGCGGAAGTAAAACTGTAACTGAAAATAAAGATGAAATCAGAACCTTGCTATTGGAGGAAAATAGACAAAATATTTAGCTCATTAAATTGGGCCCATAAGTAAGCAAAACCCAGTTTACTGAGCTAAATTATTTGTATCAAGGTGACACTTGACAATGCAACTCAACACAATTAACAAAAAGATTCGATATTGACAGCATTTCACACTGTGTATGTAATAACCTAATACACAGATAACGTAAAGGCACGCAGTTGAACACAGGAATAAGCATTTATAAATGTATTATGAAAAGAAATAACGGTCAGAACATATTACCTAAACGTAGAAAGCCAGTCCTCAGTTATGTTTTGGAGTGAACAACTGTACAATTTGGCAATAGAGTATCAGAATATGAAACAAAAACGTAATGCCAAAGCATAAGACGCAAACCACATGTTGACAATAGTTCTGAAGAAAAAGTAGCAAATCTGACACAGACACAGTAGTTTTAGGCTAGTGTTGTACCCAAGGTCTGCTAAACTTGGGGCAATGTGCTTCTGTCTCAAGTCCTATATTCATCCTTAAGCTTATCCCTGATTGAATTATCAAGGTGCATAATATGATATGAACAGGTTCCCCTTAAACTTTTGAAGTGCACCAAAATCTTACAATTGCATGTTTAGTTGTTAAAGTTGTTTTCCGAAGTTGTTAACTAGTTCACTGGTTTATTGAGCAATGGCTCACCTTAGTAGGAAGCATCTAACTACTAAGTAGCAAGCTATGTCTATTTCTTCACTTAATTCTAACTTGTACTGACTTCCTGGTGTCTTGGCCATACACCTGTCCACACGGCCTATAGCTTCTTACTATAACCCTAAGGATCACTAAAACTTAGTGGTTGACAGAAAATTCCTCAAAGAGGTGTTGACTCATGTATTAATGTCCTACAGTTTACACAAAGAACTGTATTTGTTGGGCTAAACATCTATATTCCCTGAAGTACCTAAGAGAAAGTAGATCAATTTGACAAAAAACTTATAAGCTGGGTTGTTGGTAGAATGAAATCAAAAATACCTGAACGGTGTGAGATTGAATGCTAAGTACTCGACCTGTCTCTGATGGGAGCGCAAGGGAAAGAATGGGAGGTGCCATTCGCCACTTCCTCACAATACTAGAACTAGATTTCCAACTGAAACAAATGAAAACAGCAATCATTATCCATAAAAATGAATTATAATGGGAACTTACTAGATAATGCATGAGGTTCAGAAAGTAAACAATCAAGGATAACAGCTAACCTCAAGCAAAGAGTGTTGCTGCAGAAGGAGGCCAAAGAATCAGAGATGACACCTGATTAGCAAAGTCTTGAGATGCTCAAATTAGCCGAACTAAGACTCCTCTAGCTCAATTAGTTCACCTACAAATTATAGGAGCGATAAGTGACTGCGAGAGGAATAGTGATGGCTGAAGCTTTTCGTACAAAGATATAAACCATCCTGATAATTCAAGCAATACAAATTTTATCCATGAAAGTTAGGAAATCAACGACACTATAAGCAACACGTAATTACAAAAAGGGGGAAAACAAAAGAGAAGAAAGAATTGGCAGGAACGCAAAAACTGAAAGAGAAAGAAACACAACCTAGCCTCAAGAAACAGAAACTAGCCTGAATTCTCGCTAAAACAAGTGCTAACAAATTTAATCCACGGAAAGATGAAAAGTCAAAAGATTATCGTGGGCATCTTCAACTGCATAACTTAACCATACCACTAATCTCACCTCCTGAAAGATGAACAATCTAAAAAATACGACGACACAGACTGAAACAGACTGGATACCATATTCTGATAGAAGGTTCAAGGGTATGGGAGTCCCAAACAAGAAATTACTCTTTCTGCTGGCAATTCTTGAAAAAATCAGAAATAAAACAGCTTAATGAAAGTACCAAAGCACAGATGGGATAGTATCTGCCTCACTTTTGTTTCTAATGGATAACTGTTTAAAAACACAACAGATGTGCGTTAATTTTCTAGCCAAAATTGGCATTACATACAAGAATCTTGTCATGGAACAACATTTGTGTGGACAGAAAATCTTTTATTCTTTTCCCGTAACCAAATAGATCATTTTTTCGGTATGAACCAAAAAGACCAATTTTTCTACCAGAAAATTATTTCCATCATATACTGATTTCATCATTTGTACATTGGTGGGCTACGTTATTTGCAGACCATTGTCAAGAAAGACCTCGTTGGAATAAAAATGACCATTAATACAAGAGATATGCTTTTCTATAGAGATTTTTTTCTACTCACAGAATCTAGCTAAAGATACTGAGACCAACATTGGCGTTCTAAACAAAGTTTCAGCAGGAAGCATGACAAGAATGAATCATCCATACAACTGACTCTTCAATACAATCTCAGAACTCGATTTCTTAACTCCATCACAGACCTGCTTGTTGAATTCATAAACATGAAATTTAAAACAATCTACGAGTCTAAATAAAACTAGAACTGAGCCAACAAAACTAGGACAAATTCGAATGCAAAACATGCTTACTCATCAACAAGGTCTCTTCACTCAGATTAGCCACCTAAATGGGCTAAATAGATGCAATTTGAAGGAGCTAGAGAGAATCAGAATATATAACCAGTAAAGCAAAAGCGAGGGTTTAACGCCGATGACGCACAAAGACAAGAGTAAAAATAATTGAAACAAGAAGCAAGAAAGGAGGAGCAATCGCTAGGGTTTTTCACCTGAGAGATGCACGACCACAGGCAAAATGTTGACGATATCGATGCTAGCGAGCAGGAGACTGAAAAATGAAAGTGGAACTTGAAAGCAGAGAACTCGGTTGAGATCTCACCGTCGGTGAGGGGAACGGCGAAGTCAGCGCATATTGCAACCGGCGGACGGAAGGACTTGCGACGGGAGACCGAGATTAGAGCGTCGTTGGCATGGCGGCACAGCAACGATGGCAGCGTCGATGGCGGACGCGAGATGATTTTCCAGGTTGGGGAGGGGAACAGGACGCTTTTGTTCTCGAGTGGCAAATTTGTAAATATTAGATTAAACCAATGACCCGCGTCCCGACCCGACCCGTAAAAATTTGCCCGAAACCGTTTCTGCCCCAGCCCGCGTTTGATTTTGAATTATCACGTTTCATTTTTTACGCAATTTTAGTTGAAAAACAGGGCCTAAGTGTTTCTTCAAGTTTCTTTATTTTCATTGCCTCGAACGCATTTGCTCAAGAGACTTCGGAAAACCTGCAATCAAAGAAACTCTTTTACCTTCCCTTGGCCGAGCCTGTTCGCTCCAGAGGCTTTTTGGAAAGTTTGAAGAATTTGACTAAGTCTTTTTGCATTTCCATTTTGTCCCGAACGCATTCGCTCGAGGGACCTCGGAAACCTTTCAGTCAAAAATTTTCATTTCCCCTTGTCCCTAGCATGTTCGCTCAAAAGACTTAAGAAACCTTTTGCGAGATTTTTTATTTTCCATCCTTCCCGAGCTTGAAGGCTCAAGGGACTTTGGAAAACTGTCTCTGCGCTTATTACGGCGAGTACCGCTGAGAGATTTTTCCCATCTTTCCCGAGCGTGATGGCTCAAGGGACTTCGGAAAGTCATATCTGTGTTCGTTGCGAGCATCTTCGCGGAATTCTGTACAATTCTGCACTTAAGAAATTTTCTCAAGATACTTCTGTACTTAGAATATTTTTCGTACAGTATGATTCCTTCGCTCAAGCTTAGGCGTAGAATTTTTTCAAGGCGTCTGAATGCCAAGTGTTTTTCAATTCTACGCCTTCGGCATCGCCAAGTTTGTACACGCCTTTTCGTACTTCGGCGAGGACCAGATAAGGTCCTTCCCAGTTTGCGCGAAGTACTCCGTGGGATGGCCTTCGAGGCGCAAAGTCAGCCTTTCGGAGAACGAGGTCTCCTTTCTTGATTTCTTTTGGCCTGGCCCGTAAGTTTATAGCCGCGGCCACTCTTTGCTGAAAAGCTTTTCTTCTCAACTCGGCTATTTCTCTGTGTTCGCCGACGAGGTCGAGCTTGGTTCTGAGGCCGAGGTCCTTTCCACCTTCATCAAATACTTACACCCGTACTGAAGGTTGAACTATCTCTATTGGGATAATAGCCTCTGTACCGAAGACGAGTGAGAAGGGAGTCTCCCCTGTGGCTCTTCGGGGCGTCGTTCGGTAACTCCATAATACGCTTTGGAGTTCTCCTGGCCATTTCCCTTTTGCTTCCCCCAGTCTCTTTTTCAGGCCATCTTTTATGGTCCTATTAGATACTTCCACCTGCCCGTTGCTTTGGGGGTGAGCTACTGGGGCGAAGTGCATTTTTATTCCGAGGTCGCTGATAAATTCCTGGAATCCTTTGTCTATGAATTGGGATCCATTATCAACCACTAGTACCCTCGGTATGCCGAATCTGCATACTATGTTCTTCCACACAAACGTTTGCACTTCTTTTGCCGAGATAGTTGCTAGGGGTTCTGCCTCGACCCATTTGGAGAAATAGTCTACTGCTACCACGCAGAATTTCACGCCTCCGGGGGCTGAGGGGAGTGGCCCAATAAGGTCTATACCCCAGACAGCGAAGGGCCAAGGATAGTCTGCCGAGGTTACCATTTCCGAGGGTGCCCTCTGGATGTTCGCATGTCTCTGGCAACTTCCGCATTTTCGGACGAACTGCCTTGCATCCTTTCTCAGGGTAAGCCAGAAGTATCCTTGGTGAAGTATCACCGCCGCAAGGGCATCAGTTCCAATATGTGAACCACACATGCCTTCGTGGACCTCTTCAAGGACCATTTCAGTATCCTCTTCATCCACGCATCTTTGCAGCGGGTTTGCATATCCCTGTCGGTTTAACTCTTCGCCAATTAGGAAGAATCGGCCAGAGCGTCTTCGCAATCTTGAAGCGTCGCCGAGGTCTTCGGGTAGCACATTTTCTGCGAGGTATCTCTTTATGGGATCTTTCCATCCTTTTCCCGAGGTCACTATGCTCAGCACTGAGATGCTCGAGTGATCTAGCACCTCGGTGTATGTTTTAGACTTCGCCAAGCAATCTGCCTCAGTGTTATTCCGCCGTGGTACATTTTCGATCCGTACGGCGTCAAACTCTTGGATGAGCTTTGCTACCAGCTCGTGGTATTTTGCCAAGGTTGGGTCCTTCGCCCCATAATCTCCTGCCGTCTGCCGAACTACCAGCTGGGAATCGCTGTGAGCTTTTAAGTTTCTCACGCCAATCCTTTTGGCCAAGCGTAATCCCGCTATGAGGGCTTCATACTCAGCCACATTGTTAGTGACGCTGAAGCTGAAGTTGATAGCCTTCTTTACCGCTAGGCCTTCGGGTCCTCTGATAATTACTCCAGCTCCCTGGTGTTCGGATCCTGAGGCTCTGTCAACATGCAAGGTCCACTCTGGCTCACCTCCATTTGGATCCAAATCCCTGATAATTACTCCAGCTCCCTGGTGTTCGGAGGCTCCGTCAACATGCAAGGTCCACTCCAGCTTACCTCCGTTTGGATCCAAATGGCTTTCCTTAGTGGTGGGTATTTCGGCGATAAAATCTGCTAGTGCTTGAGCTTTTATGGCCTTCTGAGGTTCATATATGATTTCGTGTTCGCCAAGCTCTATGCACCACTTAGAGAGCCTTCCCGAATGGTCAACTTTTTTCATAACATCCCGTAGTGGTAGACTACTTCGAACGATGATGGGGTGAGCCTGAAAGTATGGTCGCAGCCTTCTCCCTGCAAGCACCAAGGCGTATATAGCTTTTTGAAGCAGAGGGTACCTGACTTCGGCGCCATGCAGGGATTTGTTGACGTAGTAGACTGGCCATTGCTTTGGCCCTTCTTCTTTCACGAGGACCGAGCTTACAGCTTTCTCCGTGACGGCGAGGTACAAAACGAGGGGCTCTCCCTCCCGAGGTTGTCGCAGAGTCGGCAGGCTAGCCAAGTAGACTTTGAGTTCTTCCCAGGCCTTTTGGCAATCTTCGTCCCAAGGACGATCATGCCTTCCGAGGTCGCCTTCCATCTTTGCTGCCTTTGTGAGGACTTTGAAGAAGGGTCGACACCTATCTCCGTACCTGGAAGTAAACCTGCTCAGAGAGGTTATTCTTCCGGTGAGCCTCTGCACGTCTTTAACTGTGGCAAGAGTTCGGAACTCAAGCAGCGTCTTAATCTTCTCGGGATTAGCGTCAATGCCTCTTTCGGATACCATGTATCCAAGGAATTTTCCTGAGGTTACCCCGAAGATGCATTTTTCAGGATTGAGCCGAATCCCGAAGGCTCTGAGCTTTTGGAAGGTTTCCTCTAGGTCTGCAACGTGATAGCTAGGCAGTTTGCTCTTAACTATCATATCATCAACATACACCTCCATGTTTCTCCCCATTTGGTCTTTAAAGACCTTGTTCATCAACCTTTCGTAGGTGGCTCCTGCATTTTTTAGCCCGAAGGGCATTCTGACATAGCAGTATGTTCCTCCCTCCGTGATGAAGGCGGTTTTTTCTTCATCTTCGGGGTCCATCCTTATTTGATGGTAGCCACCGAAGGCGTCTAGGAAACTAAGGAGCCCATACTCAGTAGTTAAATCTACCAGTTGATCTATTGGCGGCAGAGGGTATGAGTCTTTTGGGCAAGCATCGTTCAGGTTTCTGAAGTCGATGCACATCCGAAGTTTGCTGCTACCTTCTTTTGTGGCAATGACCACGTTGCTTAACCATTCGGGGTACTTCACCTCCCTGATGACTTCGGCGTCTAACAGACGCTGGACCTCGGTTTTGACAAAGTTGCTCTTGTGGGTCGAGATGCTTCGTTTCTTTTGCCGGACAGGTTTTGCTTTCAGGCTTACTTTGAGGCTGTGCTGTATTAGGCCGAGGTTTACCCCTGGCATATCTTTTGGCGAGTAGGCAAACAGATCTTTATTTTTCAGCAGAAAGGATACAAGGTTTTCCTTCTCATCTTCGGCCAAGCTCTTCCCTATTCGGGTAGATTGTCCTGGGATAAGTTCTACTGTTTCCATTTCCGCTTTTGCGAGATCTTCTTCTTTCCCTTTTTCTGGCGCCTTAGCCTCCATTGTTTGTGCAAAGTTGCTCGCCGGGGCCTTTCGTGCTTTCACAAACACCTTTCTCACCTTGGCCTGGTCTATGAAGATCTCTGCATCTCCATCCTTGGTGGCGAATGTGACGGTCAAGTACTTCACATCAGGGCGAATGTGCAGGCTTCCCTGTGTCTGCCTTCCAAGGATGGCGTTGTACGAGGACGGGACATCAATGACGATGAACCTTGCCATTGTGGAGGCGTACAACTCAGCTGCTCCGTCTACCGAAGTCCCTTTTATCATCAGTGGGAGGTCGATCCATCCGAGAACAGGCAGTTCGGATGGTCCGACCCCGAAGGTGGGCGAGGTGACTGGCTTAAGTTCGCTGCTGGAGATGCCCAAGTTCGGCAGTAAGTGCGAGAATAGGACGTCCGCATTTGATCCGTCATCAAGTAGCACCCTTTTGACGTCCCAGTTCCCTATCCTCGCCATGATCAGCAGTGGATCGTCGTGGGGGAAGACGATGGTGGATCCATTTTTGCGGGCCAGCTTTTTTGCTGGATTTTGATATTCCGTGATTGCAATTTCTCTGACCTTTCGCTTTCTTTCCGAGGATGGGAGCCCCGTGGTGATTGTTTGGATAACCCCTGCCGGAGGTGGAGGGCGCCTTTTTGGACTTCGGTTTCTCCGCCTGTCGGAGTCATAGTCCTCATCTTCGGCCCTTTCTTCCTCCATTTTTCTCCCTTTCGGGGATGGCATCCTCAGGTATTTCCGAAGTTGGCCCTGTTTTATCAGCGACTCTATGTACTTCTTCAGCTGGAAGCAGTCTTCGGTGTCATGACCGTGGTCGCGATGAAACTGGCAGAACTTTTTTGCATTCTTCTTATTATCGGCGGTCATGGCCCTTGGTCGCCGAATCTGCGTCCCTTGCCTTTCCAGCGCCATGAGAATGTTGGTCCGTGTAGTGCTCAATGGTGTGAAACTTTGGGGTTTCCTTCCCCGCATCCTCCGAGGTCGTCCTGCTTGTTCGGTTGGATGCCGAGCTTGTTGATTGGACTCTTCGGCGCGGTGGTCATCAGACTTCGGCCCAGCCATTCTTAGTTCTTCGGCGGTCATGTGCTGTTCTGCTCTTCGGTAAAATTCTCCGAGGGTCTCCGGTGGGTCCTTTGAGAACTCGTAGAATAGCTGTGAGTCTCGCGGAAGGCCCCGTGTCATGGCAAGAATGCGGATTTCAGGCCGGAAGTCTGGGACGCTCAGAGCTTCCCTATTGAATCTTTCGACATAGTCTCGGATGGTTTCTCCGTTCCTCTGCTCTATGTCGAACATCTGGACAGGCATCTTCGCAGTAGGTCGGCTCCCAATGAATTGCTGCGTGAAGGCCGTGGACAACTCCTGGAACTCAGTAATGGTCCCTGAAGGCAATGAATTGTACCATGCAGTTGCTGGCCCTGTGAGGGTGACTTCGAAGCACTTGCACATGGTAGCGTCGTCAGCACCGTGCATTATCATGCTGCGTCTGTACTTCGTCAGATGGGCCTGTGGATCAGTACGGCCATCATAAATCTCCAACCGAGGCACTCTGAAGTCACCTGGCATGGCTGCCTCAACAACGGCCTGAATGAATGGGAAGTCATCTTCGCAGCATGTTCCCGAGAGTCTGGCCCAAACGGGTTTTCTGGCCACTTGTTTCTCCACCCTATCTATCCGTGCTAATATCCTCTCCATAAGCACTGTGGCACTAGGCCCTTCTTCAGGGAAGCGAGGTTGCCGGCGCCTTTTCGGGGTTCGAGTTCAGCACTGAGGTGACAGGGACCTCGCCTCAGGCAGCGAACTTCTTAGCTGCAAGACCCTCGGTCGCTCAGACCTCTTCTGCCCCACAGGCTGTTTCCCGAGGGGAGTATTTTCTGCGGACGATTCTTCGCGCGGATCTCCGCTTCCCAAACTGCAATGAGTGGACTTCGGGCTTCTCTCCCGAGGGCGTGCTGGTGAGGGAAGTCTCTGGGCCTGTGCTTGCTGTGGCCATCTTCGGTCGATCTGCTGTGTCATTTCAGACACGACCGAACGCTGAAAGTCTTTCAGGAAGCTCATAGTGATTACTAGAGGGCGGTCTTCCTCGGGCACAGAAGTCTCTGGGAGTGTTTGCTCAGCAGCCGGTTGTGTCTCAGGCGCGGACGGGGACTTTGGGAGCCCCTTGTCCTTAGAACGCCGAGTTTCAACGACGGCGATCTCAGAGCGGGTTCCCACAGACGGCGCCAAATGATGGCGTGGAGCCTCATCGTTTATAGTCATGGTGACTGGTGGAGAGACTTCTGGGAGGAAGAATGCCTGGAGGATGGATCGCCCAAGGGAGTGTGCCTGAAAGCTCAGAAACAAAGGGTTAGGAGGCCCCCGGAGTGTTTTTCCGGGGGGGGAGCCTCCGACGCCCAAGTCAGTGGTTGGCTGAGAAAAAGGCTAAGGTAATAGCACACAGGGCTGAAGAGTCTTGCCTGGTAATTTTCTCAGAGTGTGGGAGCAGTGTTTTGCCAACCAACCTCCTGCCAAGTATTAATTCCTGGTATTTATAGGAGTGCCTAGCCCGTTCAGATCGCGACACGTGTTCGGTCGGATGTTCCTGAATTTCTGGGCGTAAGAGACAGATAGCTGGTAGCAGGTTGCCTTGAGCCATGTGCTGAGATTGGCCATGATGTGATTCTGATGGCGTCCGTGTGTCAGAGCGCCTTTTGAGGCGGCTTGTGACGTCTGTGAAAGGACGTGTCAGAGGCTTCCTTAAATGCTTCCATAAATGCTCCTGCCGTACTCCCGAGGTCCCTGGGTGAGGTCGTCCTTTGGTACGGACAGAGACTCTTCGGGAAACAAGCCATCAGTTCGGGGGTTCCCAGTTTCAGGGAGTTCCGCCTTCAGGGATATCATGTTCGGCTCGCTATGTCTGGTGCCGCTTTCTGAAGACGATCTGTTCACAACCTTGGGGGGGGTGAGTAGTGTCCTCGGGTTTTCCTGGCGTGCCGGGCTCGGAGCTCTTCGGCTATCTCCCGAGGTGCATGATCACACCTTTTCTCGGGTAGCGCCAGCTTCTTCTGGCCATTCTTGTGGCAGGGAGTTCGGCCAGATAGAGGCGATAGCGTTTGGCTGTCACTTGGTTTGGGTCTTTGAGAGTCGTCACACCTTGCTTTGTAGAAGAAGGAGGTTGTTGTGGAGATGAAGGCCTTTTTGTAAGGATGCCATGGCAAAGGTGGAGCATGTCAAATAAAAATTTACCATGCTATGTTTGGAGATGGATAATGACATCATTGCCAACAAGGATTTGAGCCAGCCGTTTGCATCCTTTTTCAAAAAAAAAAAAAAAATTGTCCGATAGTAAGAAAGGACTTTGAAGAGATCTTCGGGCAGTTAAGAAAAAGATCAAGGAAGTAGAGAAAGAGAAAAAAAGGAATGGGGAAGAGATGAAAAAGATAACCAACATTGCCATTTTTGGTCTCCAAGATGGCTTTTGCCTAGCGAGGTATCAAATTTTGTAAGAGCACCTTGACCAAGACCTTTCCTTCTTAAATGCCTTCAAGAGGCCTTAGTGCCTCACTTCTGCTTGATCTCGAGATGAATAACTTGGAATCCCAGAGATCGGACCTCAAGGTGAAGAAAATGATGAAGAGGATGAGGAGAGAGTAGAGGAGGAAATGAACGAAGAGGAATGTGGCCAGGATGAAGGCCAGTCACTTGATCTGTGTACCTTTTTTTACCTCTTGTACTCTTCTACTTACTTTAGTATGAATTACATTTCAAATATTTCCTCCAAATTTTACCCATGCCAAAAAAGAGTACATTTTTAAGTACTTCGTTAGGATTTACACAGCCATGACCCATCCTCACTTGCTACACTTAAATGAATTTCTCTAATTTTGAAATTTTTTCCATCATTTTTTTCATGTTTGTGACTTGTATAGGCCATGGGCGATGATAAAAATGTACCTAAAAGGTTCATAAGATGTATAAATAGGCAATATAAGTCAAAAAAAGGAAGACAAGAAGCATATAAAGGCATATGCCTAAGGTGGTGCCCTAAGGGTGCCCTAAGTGCACCTAAGTGGAATAAGAAGGAAAGTGTCATATTTGTGAGCCAAACATGGCTAACATTAAGTTCCAAGGGAGGCTCTAGAATAAGGATCCAAAACTTGAAGAAGGAATGGATAAAAACTCAAGAACACCAAGGAGAGACATATGATAGCTCGCAAGCACACTTTGTGTGCATTCATGTAATTATAAAGGCTTTAAAGCCAAGTACCTTAGGGGCAATTGTGTAAAATTGATGCTTAAGATTAGAATGAAAATGAGGCTATAATGTAGGCCAAGAACAGATGAAGAATACATGAGAAAAGTGGGAGATACCTTAGGGTGCACTAAGGGGCTCTTAAGTGCACCTATAATGTTCTTAAGTTCTGAAAGTTTGATGACTCAATTGGCTAAATTAAATAAAAAAATAGGAGCTCAAAATAGCCCACCAAGAGAGGTAAGCAAGTTAATAAGATAACCAAAATGATTCAAGGGACTTGTGAGGAGTTAAACTAAAGAATGGTCAAATTAACTTGGCTATCGAGGCCATTTCGACTGAATCTCCACCACTTGACTAATGTATGACTAAAGGTAGCTTCTTATCCATTGAATACTACTGCCAAATTTAGGAAAATTGTTTAAAGTGCCCTACAAAACAAAGAAACAAGTTAGAAACTTAAGGAGAAGCAAAGGGCATGCAACTGTACATGTTAGCTCATGGATAAGCCATGGTGGCACGTGTGGAGATTTGAAGGGTTTTTGCTTCTTTGATTCCAAATTTTGAGCTAGGTAAGGGCTCATATAAAGCTTTTTCTCTTGGGTTTTGAATGGAGGAATATTGCCCTAGGTGATGGCCATGGCCGAATGAACCTAGGAGCTATGTTAATGGGCTATATGTGCTTATGCTCTATGGAAAGCTAGCTAGTTTGCATATGGCAAGCATTAGGGTTTTTGATCAAGTATGGATGAACTTGTTCATCTACCTGGAGCTCTATGTTAATTTGACTTAATTTAAAGTGATCACTTGCTAAATTGAATGAAAGAAATGCTTGCAAAGTCTAAGTGAAACCGTGTATGTGGTGTGTGTGTTTTGCATGCTTTTTTGATTGTTTGTGTGTGCTAACCTTTAAAATATGTACATATGTATCTTGTATTATGGTATGCCTTGTTTCTTTTTTGTCTTTTTTTTCTTTGGTTACAGGTTAAAATGAGAAATTAGAGGTTTATATGTCTAACAATGTTTTGAACATTGGTAGGTACTAGGTACCGAATTGAACTCTTACTGAGTACTTATGTACTCACACCCTTTTCTACCCATTTTAGGTAAAAAGGTGGAAGATTAGAGGCTAAGGAACCTCTTCTAAGTTTTATGTATAAGGAGGTATGGCTCAGGTTTGTTGGCTTTTGAAAGAAAGGTTGAAGAGTTCGTGATATGAACTAATAATTTGTGAATTGGTTGTTGGCTTTGATGGCTGCAATTGGTTTAGCTGCATTTGGTACTATTTTAGTGTTAGTAAAGACCAAAAGGCTTATAAGGTACATGCTTCCTAGATGCCAAATAAAAATGGAAGTTAAAGTGATAGTGGGCATAGAAACTGTCTAAACTTTTGTTGTGTGTAACATCCATGTTACCTAAATAGTCCAACTTTTGGTGTATGTAACTTTTGGTTATGTAGTTCCTAGGATGCCAAATTTTGATGTGTAAATACATGTACATATGTATGGCATAGGAAGTCATAGTAGTGCATGGCATGTGCCTTAGTTGTACATACTGGGCTTAGGTAAGCCTTATGGGGCACTAAGTAAAATGGGCTAGAAAATGCATGCATGGTTTGTAACTAAATTAACTTAGTATGTATGTATGTGTGTGTGTGCATGAATGTGTTTATGTGTGATGGTTTGGTGAGCACACTAGGTAGCCTACAAGTAAGCCTTCTAAGTACACTAAAGCACACATATACCAACACACACACAAGCCCACCTACGCCTACTTATATGCGCTCAAAAGGTAACAAGGTAAGCTAATTTAGGTGCACTCATAAAAATAACAAGTTAAACTTGTAAATTAAAAAGTTAAACTTGCAACTTAACCCGTTAAACTAGAAACCTAAAAAGATTTCACATGATAGGTTAATTAGTCACCTCCACCTAACTCCCACCTAGGTAAGAACTAAAAGTTGGGGTTAAGTATCCTATTTGTCATGTCCTAATTCACCATGTGAAAATAATTGGTTAATTAAAACCTCTAAAAGGGTTTAAGGTAGGGGTGAATTGGGGCTTGACAATTTTAACTATTGTTGTTTCTTTTTCCAAAGTGACTGACTAACTTCATTTTGTCTTTTAGAGTGAGGTAGTGTATGTACTTCCCCCTCATTTTTTAGTCCATGCTTGGGCCTAAAACAAGTTTTTGGAAATTTTTCTACACATTGGAATTGCCTCATAAATAGGTTTATACTTTAATCACCAGAAAGTACATTGGTTGCCAAAATATCAGCTAAGTTTTGTACATAGTTTTATGAATAAAAAGTTCTGCAAGGAATTTTTAAAAGTAATATTTTCTGAATACATCCATGTGCCAAGTGTTTTTTATGTCAACTTAAAAACTATCTTAAAGCTTGTAAATCCTAGGTCGGACTTCTTTGGTGATGAGGCAAGGGTCTTCCTAATTCGGCCAAAGTGCCCTATGGGAGGGTCTCTAAGGTTCTAACTTAGTGCTCCGAAGTACAACATCTATTGCCTTTGTTCCTTTAAGCTTTACCCTTTGGTTCACTGTAGTAGCAGCCTTTTGATGAAAAGCTCTTCTACACAATTCTGCTAATTTTGTTATGTTCCTTGATCATGTCTATCTTAGCTTCCAGACTAATGTCATTTTCTTTATGATTGAACACTTGTACTTGGACCCAAGGTTGGGTGATTTTGACTATTATAAGTGACACGGCCGTCCTTGGCCTCTGCCCAGGAAGCCCTGTGAGAGCTGGTCTCATGGTGGTTGCAATTGACTAGTTGTATATGTGTGTGGATTAAAATCCCATGATACTAGTTGATTATCCTGGAATATGCAAAATGCATGCTCTTCATGCTTTGACTTGGATTAATAAAAATATAAAGCATTAACTTGGCCAAGTAATTTCTATAGAAAATAAGTACAAATAGCCAAAGCATAAAAAATCAACATTTATGTGAATTTACTACACATAACAACTCGTGGGAGCATTCATACATAGAGTAGACTAATGCCCTCACCCAAGAGCAGCCCTAGAGTCTAGGACTCTTCATAACATAGACTATGGAGGCAACTAGAGTACTGTATATATACAAGCCTCAACTAAGATCTTCTTTAACTAACTCCTACCTTGGATGTAAATCCTAGTGGCGAGTCTCAAAAACCTTTGGCCAGTGCTACTAGGCTCTGCAGCCAAAGGAATACTCTAGTTAGTACTGTTACTTGACCAACAAACTACTCAAGCATACTCATGTAGACTAGAATCACAAGGATTCTAAAGTGCAATACTTGTGCACAAAAGGCCACTACTACAATAACCCTCAATGGTTATCCGATGCAACAACTTCTGAATCTACACAACATAACTAGGGAGTGAGAACATAACATTCTCAGTAAGGGGTCTTCAGTGTACTTCCAAGAAAATTACTAAGGACAGCACATATGATAACATATGTAACCTACTGTGAGCTCATATAGCCTGAAGGTCTAATATATGCATATATTTAGGTCCCTTGAGACCTCTCCTCATCCTTGTCCTTAAACTACAAGGCATTGCCTTGCTTACTAGCAAGCTACGCTTGCCATCATAACTAGTGAAAAATCACCAGTTAAACCTCTCCCTTAGTATGGTATGCAGGGGAATTATGGTGGGACTATTGTAGACTAGGTTATTTAGACCTTGTAGACTAGGTGCATTAAGGTTTCACCTTGCAACCTCGTGGCTACAGCACGGCTAGGTCACTGAGGGTTCTAAACCTTTCACCCGAGCTAATGGTACTTAGTTATGCTCATTTGCAACTAGTTTCCCTGCTTATGGCTCAAGCAACCATAAAATCTTTCAAACCTTAAGGAAACGCTTAAGTCTTGAGGGACTTTCGGAAGTCTCGGAGTACCCCCGGCATACTTAGGCCCCAAGGCACCCTAAGAACCCCCTTAGGCCTCACCTTGATCACCCTAGGAAAATGTGAGAAATTTTGCCATCTTGCTTGTGGCGACGCGTCGCCACAGTTTGTAACGTTTCGACCACATTTTCACAATTGGCGATGCGTCATGAACTGGTGCACGAAATTGGCGACGCGTCGCCAATCTGCAAATCTACAGAATTGGCATGCATTTAACTGGGGTAAAATCTAAATTTAGTCCCTTAACTTTAAGGTTCGTTCTAATGTGGTCACTTAACTCAAAAAGTGATTATTAAAGTCCCTTAACTCAACTGGCGTGTCCTATTCTGATCTCTGCCGTTAGTTTAGGCATTATTTCTGACAGAATTTACCTACGTGGCATCTACACTGCCATGCGGTTTCGTCCTTAAGTAAAATGGATGACCAAACTGTACAGAAATGAAAATTGAAACCCAAACTAATACAAATAATAATCTTAGGGACTAGAAACACAAATAACCCGAAGTTCTTCTTCCCCAATTCTAACCAAAGCCTAGCCGCCGACTGCTAACAGTTCCCAGGACTCCATCCTTACTCCGCCTGTTGCATCGACTACCTCAATTTCGTAGTTCAATGTTCTATTTGAAGCAATGGAAATCTCCCGCTCATATTCCTTATCGGTCAAAGTGACTCCAATGATTTCAACGATTGAAACCCAGAGCATCAAATGCGAATCCTGCGGCTTCAGTGAGGAGTGCACATCGACGTACATCCTTCGTCTTTGGGAGTGGTGCCAGGGCCGTTGGATCTGTGGGCTTTGCGTGGAAGCCATCAAGGTTGAGGTGCTAAGATTGGATTCGCTCATCTCCATGAAGGAGGCGTTGGACTGTGACATTAGGTTCTTCAAAAAGTTCAGGTCTTCGATGCGCCCGGACAATATAGGGCACCCCCATCAATGCTATAAGTTAGGTCCTGCATCGGAGCCTGGACTTTCCACGGCCTGTTCGCTCTAATTCAGTGGAAGCTGCATGAGGCAGAGTAAGGATGACTGCCTGGGAACCATCGGCGGAGGTGGCTGGGCTTTGGTTAGAATTGGGGAAGAAGAACTTTGGACTATTTGTGTTTCTAGTCCCTAAAATTATTTTTTGTATTAGTTTGGATTTCAATTTTTATTTCTATACAGTTTGGTCATCCATTTTGTTAAGGACGAAGCCACGTGGCAGTGTGGATGCTACGTTGGCAAATTCCATCAGAAATAATGCCTAAACTAACGGTAGAGACCATAATAGGACACGCTAGTTGAGTTAAAAGACTTTAACAGTTACTTTTTGAGTTAAGGGACCACAATAGGACAACCTTTAAAGTTAGGGGACTAAATTTAAATTTTACCCCATTTCACTGCTATGAACTTTGGACACTTAGCAAACATAGTAAACATGCTTGGAAACCCTCCAAATTTCACACACACATAGATCATGTTGTATAGAACATAACTAACTATCACAAGCCAATCTATGATGTCTCGTAACATCATCCAAATCCTTTCAAACCTCATAGTCCACCACAATTCAACCAAATCCTCTAACTAATGCTATTGCTAGAATTACTCAAATTCTTCAAGCAAACTCATGTCAATAGCATTAATTGGTCTTCAAGTGATAACTCCCTTACCTCAACTCCAAGTAGCAAGAAAGAATCAACCTCTTTTCCAATCAACTAAGCTCACCAAAGTATCACCTAAGTTCCAAACAAAAACATAGACACCAATCATCAAAACCTTGCTTCCTAACCAAAACCCAAGCTCCAAACTAACCAAATAACATGAATTCAATCAAGAACACATTGGTTACCTCATATAAAAAATAGGGGATGCGAGAAAACACACTTCCAAACTCCAAACCATGTTTTAATGCTTCAAATGAGCTCTTCCTAGCTTATATACTATTGATAGCTCTTCTTGGCACCAAGAAATCTTTATTTCAAGGTTGAATTGAGAGTAAAATGAGAGTGAGAAGGTTGGAAATGAGATTATGGCAGCCATAGCCTCACTTTCCCCTTCTTAAACCCTTACTTAACCTCAAAGCCACCAAAGTATTAAGCTTAATACAATTAAACTCCAAACCATGGTTTAATGCTTCAAATGAGCTCCTCCTAGCTTATATACTATTGATAGCTCTTCTTGGCACCAAGAAATCTTGATTTCAAGGTTGAATTGAGAGAAAAATGAGAGTGAGAAGGTTGGAAATGAGATTATGACAGCCATAGCCTCACTTTCCCCTTCTTAAACCCTTACTTAACCTCAAAGCCACCAAAGTATTAAGCTTAATACAATTAAACCCCCATCTTTTGGTACTTAGTTATTCTTGATTAAATTCTTGTTTATTTCTTCCAAGTTTGGGTTAAGGTTGAAAGTTAAGTTATAAAAACTCATTTTAACCATTCGGGACCATGCTCGGCTATTTAGGATACAAAATTATCATTTTGCCCCTGAACCTCATTTAGTGCCTTATCTTCCTTGGAACTTAGTGAACTTTGCTAAACTTCTTTATTCTTGCTATGTAAACTTGAAATTAGGTTCCAAACTTAATTTATATCACTTTACCTTCCTCGGGAGTGCCTACTACGAGGTCCATAACAATAAGTGCATCGGTTCCAAATGCTAAAGAGAAAGAAGTTTCTTTGGTGGCCTACCTTAGCATTGTCTTATAAACTCTATAATATGCTGGGTAGTTTGCCTGATCACTTACCTTTGGCTTCCCACAACTTCTTCTTTAGGCTTTCCATCAAAGTTATATTTGATATATCAACTAGGGCATTACTTTGACAGTGTGCCATATGGGTAAAGTGCATTTTTTTGCCAAGGTTGGTTGCAAATTCTTGAAACCCTTTATCAGCAAACCAAGAATCATTGTCTATTACTAGGACCTTTAGACATCCAAATCTATAGATAATATTCTTCTAGACAAATCTTTGGACTTCTTTTACTAATGTAGTAACTGATGGCTCAACTCTATCCATTTTGTAAAGTAGTCTACTACTACAATTTAGTGTTTTACCTCACTGGGTGCCCTTGGCAAAGGCCTATTAGGCCAATTCCCCAGACGGAAAAAGGGCAAGGGTAACATGCCAAGGTAACAACTTTATATGGCACTCTTTGTACTAGAGTATGGCCCTGACATTTGTCACCATGTCTGACCACATTTCGAGCATCTTGCCTTAGAATAGGCTAGAAGTATCCATATCTCAGAAGCAGTCCAGCTAAGGCATCTATACTAACATTGGAACCACACACTTCCTAATGGACTTTCTTCAGAATTGCTTCAATATCCTCTTCCCCGACATACCTCTGAAGGAAGTTAGAGTATCCTTGCTGATATAACTCTTCATCAATCAAGAAGTTCCTTCCTGATCTCTACTTTGCCTTTGCCACATTCTAAAGGTATAAAGGCAAGCATCCTTTGGCTAGGTAGTCTTTTAGAAAAACTTTCCAATCCTTTTGAATGGCTAAAACTGCTAAGTTGATAATGCTCGAGGAAGTGCAAATTTTGGTGTGACATGCAACTTCACTAGAGCATCGGCTTTGGCATTTTCAATCTTGTGTACCTTTTTTATCCATATTGGCTCAAATTTTTGAATTAATTCATTGACAAGGTCAAAATACTTCTTCAACGTTGGCTCTTTGACCTCATATTCCCTTTTGAATTGTCAAACTTACCAATTCAAGGCCAGCTATACTTGTAAATCCTAGGTTTGACTTCACAGCTTCCATTCCTTTTGGTCCTCAGAGTATTACTTTAGCACCTTGGTGTTTATTGCCTAATGCTCCATCTATGAAGAAGGACCACTTATAATCTTCTTGGCTTACTGTATCTTCAATTGTCTCAACATTCTCAGGCAGCTTAGTGATAAAATCAACCAAGGCCTGTGCTTTTATTTTCTTGCTCGGCTCATATATGATATAATACTCACCGAGGTTGATATACCACTTGGATATATGGCCCGAGTGATCAACTCTTTTCATGACATCCCTTAGAGGCAAACTACTTCAGACTATAATGATATGTCATTGGAAGTATGGCCGATGCTCACTCCTGCCAACACCAAGCCATAAATTGCTTTTTGTAGCACCAAAAACCTTACTTCGGCACCATTTAGGGATTTATTGATGTAATAGATTGGCCATTATTGTTTGTCATCTTCTTCACAAACACGGACCAAACTTACAACCTTTTCACTTACCACAACATACAATATGAGTGGCTCCCCATTCTTTCAGTTGCTGAAGTGTTGGCAACCTTGTTAGGTACTCTTTGAACTTTTCCCTGGCATCCTAGCATTCCTCGATCTAGTGCAACTACTTTTCACTAGCATCAGCGGTATCCTTAGCCTTTTGAGTCAACACCTTGAAGAATGGGTGACATCGGTTACCATACTGAGATATGAATTGGCTTACTGTAGTTATCTTGCTAGTGAGTTTCTAAATGTCCTTGATGGTCTTAGGCATTCACAAATCTAGGAGGACTCTGATTTTCTCTGTGTTAGTGTCAATGCCTTATTTGGAGACCATGAACTCGAGGAACTTTCCAGCCTTTACTTTAAAGACACACTTTTTAGGGTTTAGAGGGATTTCAAATTTCCTCAGTTGCTAAAAAGTCTTTTTAAAGCCCTCGATATGGTGCACAAAGTTTTTTCTTTTAACTATCATATCATCAATGAAGACCTCCATGTTCCTTCTGATTCGTTTGGCAAAAATCTTGTCCATCAGGCGTTGGAAAGTCACTCATGTGTTTTTTAGCCTGAAAGGCGTTTATAGGTAGCAAAATGTTTGTTCATCACTGATGAAGGAAGTCTTTTCTTCATTGGCTAGTTCCATCCGAATTTGGTGATAACTACTAAAAGTGCTTAAGAAGCTTAATAACTTATACTTGGTGGTGGAGTCCACTAGCCAATTGATTGAAGGTAGGGGATATGAATCTTTTGGGCAAGAATCATTTACTCTTTTAAAATTGATACACATTCCAAGTTTGTCACTTTCTTCCTTCATCGCGATAACAATTTAGCCAATTTGGGTATTTCATTTCCCTGATTACCTTTGCCTCCAATAGGCATTGTACTTTTTTTATTATGTCTCTTTTATTCAGAGCAAGATTGCATTTTTTCTACTAGATAGGTCACACATCAGGGTCTACCTAAGACTATGTTAGATTGTGCCCAGGCTTAGGCTAGGCATATCCTTTAATGAGTAAGTGAAAAGATCTTTATTCATAAGCAGATAAGGTACAAGCTTAGCCTTTCACTCTTGGGGTATGCTCTTTCTTGTTCATGTACTTTAACCTGACACCAATTCTAAGCTTTTAGTTTCCACTTTTTCAAAAGTTTCCCTATTCTCCCAAGGTTTTTGGCCTTTCTTGTCCAAAGTGTCCATCCTCAACAATTTTGCATGAACTCTTCCAGATGCTTGCCTTACCTTAACAAAGATTTTCCTTATTTTGACTTGATCAATGTAGATATCTGTGTTTCCTTGCTTAGTCTCAAAGGTAATTGTTAGATACTTCATGTTTGACCTAAGGTGCAGGTTCCCCTGTATCATCCTTCCAAGGATGGCATTGTATGGGAAGGGGAGATCAATTTCTATGAACCTTATCATATTTGAAGCAAAAAGCTCAGTGTTGTTTTTCACCAACCTTCTCTTTAGCATTACCGACAGGTGGATCCATTCGAGTACTGGAAGTTCACCAGGTCCCATGCTGAAAGTTGGAGATGACATTGGCTTCAACCTTTCCTCCAATATGCCCAATCTCAAAAGTAGGTGAGTGAAGAAATCATTGGCATTTGAACCATCATCATAAAGGACCATTTTTACATCCCAGTTTCCAATTTGAGCAATAATAAAAATTGGGTCATCATGAGAAAACTTAATGAGTCATCTATTATGCCGAACTAGCTTGTTAGTTAATTTATCATGCTCCATCAAGGTGATTTTTTCCTTTTTTTTCCCTTTCTACCAATGGGATTCCAATGTTGATTGTTTGAATTACACCAATAGGAAGTGGTGGCTGCCTTCTGTGACTCTTGTTACTTCGGTGATGACTTGAATCATATTCTTTGTCAATACACATTTTCTCCTCTTCCCTTTTGTCGTGTGACTTCAGAGAGTGCAAATAGAGATATCATTGAAGTTGTCCTTACTATGCATTTTCTACGTTGAAAACATTCTTTAATGTCATGACTATGGTTCTTGTGGAATTAGCAACACTATTTCTTATTCTTCTTGTTGCTTGAAGTCATTGGCTTCAGACGTTTGATCATTGTCCCCTATTTTTTAGGAGCCATCAAAATATTAGTCATTGAAGTATTCAAAGTGGGTGAAAAATTGTTATTTCTGCCTTCAATTCTTTTGAGGTCACCCACTGTTCTTTGCCTGAAACTAAGGTTGCCTAATTGGCACCTCTGATGCCCAGTTATTGTGCTTCTTTCCTTCCATTTACAGTTCTTAAGTGGTCATATGGTGCTCTACTTTCTAATAAAAATCCTTTATAGTATCTGTGGGGTCCTTAGAGAACTCGTAGAATAACTTCAAGTGCCTTTAAAGTCCTTTTATCATTGCCAATATCTAGATTTTTGGGCTAAAGTTCTAAACGCTCAAGGCTTTTTTGTTGAAGCTTTTGCCATAATCTCGAATGGTCTCGCTGTGCTTTTGAGTAATGTTGAACATCTGTACAACCATCTTGTTCGTTGGATGACTACCAATAAACTGTTGAGTGGAGGTGGTCGAGAGCTCCTGAAATCCAAATATGGACCTTGGTGCTAATGAGTTGTACCACACCATGGAAGGTAAAAAAAGTTGACTTTAAAGGAATTATAGAGGGCATTGGCTCTATGTAAGATCATGCTTTTATGATACATGGTGAGATGAGCCTGTGGGTCACTTCGGCCATCATATGACTCAAGCCAAGGTATCCTAAAATTGCTAGGCATATGAAATTCAGCTATGTCACTAATGAATAGGGACCCATTGCATAATAGAGTTTCTAAAAGATGTGACCAAATGAGCTTTTTGGAGACCTGCTTCTCCACTTGATCTAACCTTTCTAAGAGCTTTTCCATTAAGGCCACTATTGATCCATCTTCCTGACACTAACGGTCATCCCTAGACGAGGAGTAATGTCACCTTTTTGGAGAATAACTCCTTTAGTGTGGAGAATAGCTTTTTTAGTGTGGGGCTGGGTTTCTTTGGTATTAAGTTTGGCATTCCTTCAAATTGGAAAGTTGGTTCTTTCGCCCTTTATGGTGCAATTTTTTTTTGGAGCATTCATCTTAAGGGCTTTTACCCAAGTCACTCTGTTGAGGTGACCTTTTTTCATGCTTGGTAGATTTTGTTGGAGTTGCTACCTTTCTGGTGGACCTTGCCTGAGTTAGTCATTGGTCCAGCTACTGGGTCATCTTGGTGACTATCAAGCATTGGAAGTCATGTAAAAAGCTCATCATGACTGCTAGTAGTTGTTCTTCTTCAAAGAAGGACATCTCCAAAGATGAAGCCTTATTCATTGTAGTTTGATGGTTTGGAACCCTTTTGTCTTTTGAATGATGAGTCTTTACGATGGTAATCGATTGCTGGGTTCTTATAGATAGTGCTAAATAGTGTCCGAATTCATCTTCGGTGTTCGACATCTTGGCTAGAGGACTAGTGAAGAAAGGGCTTGCTAGTAGTAGCCCTTAACATAAGAGAAGGTAGCTAGGAGGTTCCTTAAAGTGTTTTTGGGGAATGAAACTCTAGCACTCAAGTGAGGCATTTGTGGGAGTAGATAGGCAAGAATAAAAGAGGAAGACAATAGGAGTTTAAGAGTTACCTTAATCTACAATGTTCCAAGTGTATTTAGAGGCCTAGATAATTACTTGGCTTGACAGGCTTTGATAAGGGGAGGCTTGCAAATTGGCTAGCTAGATCTGAAAACCCGAAGTCCGTGCCTACAAGGTAGCTCTATTCAATGGCCGCATCATGTTGGCGAGGGCAGCTCTAGCAAGCCTTCTACTAGAAATGACTCTATTGGTGGTCCCCTAAGGCCATTTCTAAGTAGAGGAGATTTGGGGTACCCTGCACTGTTTTCACCAAGGTAATGTTGACCTTCACCGGCATTTGGTAAACTTTAAGCTCCCTACTCAGCTTTAGGGTCTAGGGACTTAGTTCGGCCTAGTGTGTCCCAGCAGGAGTTCGTAGGTTTGTAGGGGCGATAGATCTTTGGCCATCACCTAGGAGCTTATAATTTAAGCAATTTAGGGCACTAGGACCCATGTTCCTTCCTAGTTCGGTATTAAAGCCAAGTTAACGGTCTTATTAAAGGCAACAAGTAAGCTAAGATCTAAGTGTCCCTTGTGTTAAGTGTGGTTAGTACTGCTTATAAGTTGTTATGGGTGTGGCCTTCTAGCTTTGGTTGCAGGTGTCATGGTGAACACTTGGTTAGGTGTGAAAACTAAGGCTTAGTTTCTTAATGAAGGAACTAGTGATCCCAATGAGGCAGATATGAGGGAAGTGGTGGCTTTGTTATGTAGAGTCAACAATTCCATAGACTAGATGCTACATGGCATGACTATCCTACTTGAGGAATAAGCTAAACCTCTAAATGGAAGGGAGACCTTAGAGGACCCTAATATGGTAAGAGTCAAAGTACACCAAGGCCTATTGGTGCACCAAGGTTAGGGGAGAAATCCCCCACCTCAAGGACAAGTGCAAGGTTAAGTGCAAGTGCAAAGAGGAGGATGAGCAAGACATCCACCCTTATAGGCAAAGGAGGAGACCTTTTTTTTTGGATCAAATGGGGCTACTCTTGATATGCTAAAACCTTAACACTCCCAAGTTTAATGGCATGGGTGATCTCAATGCGGCCAAAGGTTGGTTATACATGATAAATGAAATATTCGGGCAACAGAACATGGATGACAAGGCTAGGATGGACTTGGTAAGGTAAGATATCTTTGTGGTGGAAGGATGTTATGGAAAGGCTAAAGCCTTATAATGAGGGTGGACCTAGGCAGAGGCTCAAAGAGCTTGGGTGGACCAATTTTGAGAAAGAATTTCAGGATAAATAAAATAGTGAGACTATCCAAGAGCAAAAAGGGATAGAATTTGATGACTTGGTCCAAGGGAGTATGACAGTCCATGAGTATGAGAGGAAATTTTGTTCTCTTTTCTAGTATGCTCCACATATGGTCAGGAAGGATAAACTTAAGGCAAAGAAATTTGTTCATGGATTTAAGGCAAAGTTAAGTAATTTCTTAAAGGTTGTTTGAATTTATCATGAAGTCATTTAAAAAAATTTGGCTTTGGAAAAGGAGTTTTTAGAAGCAAAACCCAAGCAAAAGGCCTGTGAGCCAAGGGTTTCAGTGCACTCAAGGTTATTGTGTAAGAGGTCTAACCCGGGAAAAGACCATGGTCCCTCTATGTAAGGCTAGAAAAATAGGAAGGGCCATTGCTAGAAGTATAAGATATTTCATGGTAACAAGCCTAGCACCATTAGGGATTGACCTATGTAATTATTGCCGCCAGCTTAAGCATTAGGCTTAGGAGTGCCCAAAAAATATAAAAGAGCAAGGCTAAGGAAGTGCTGGAGCCTTAGGACCTGGGAATGCACCTACCAAAGCCATTGTGGAATCATGTGTCTTCTCTTTGATGGGCCAGACACCCAAGGAGCTGATGGCTATGCGAGGTAACTTTAATGTTTAGGATAGTAGTGTTATGATTTTGTTTGACATAGGTGCTATTAGTTTTGTCATTTCTTTGAACATGGTTGTTAAGCTAGGATTGCATAGAACTTTGATGGATGAAATGAGGTCTATTAGAACTACCGGGAAAAATATTTCTTCACCAATAAAATAGTTATAGGTTATCCTTTGGAATTGGAGGATCATTGATTTTTGTGTGACCTTTGGGTTATAGCCTCGATCCCAAATGTTATTGTTCTTGAGATGGATTGGTTAAGTAGGCATAAGGCAAAGATTGACTATACAAGTTGTAAGGTCACCCTTGAGGATGCCTCGGGGGTAAGTGTCACTTTCATAGGCAGTTTGGCAAGTAGTGCCAAGAGCTATCACCTTAAGTTGATGGAGTCCATTTTCATTCTAAGTAATGAATAATATTACTCATTGAATATGGTGGTGATTGAGGAATAGCTTAAGGAAATCCCAATAGCCAATCTGTTCTTAGAAGTATTTTCAACAGATCTTCCAAGGTAACCTCTAGAACGGGAGATTGAATTCTACATACATTTGTGTTAGTGTTGTGCCCAAAAGCCAATCATGAGATGATTGTATTTTTGCACATTGAGTCATGATATTTTATTAAGGCATTAATCCAGCAATTATGTTTGTTGTTTTGTTCCTGCGTAACTTAACAAACATAATTGTAACCCTAGAATAATGATATTCTTAAAAGTCCCTGGTCTAGTATTATCATAGAGCGGGTTGCAATAATACATAACGACTAGCATATGTGGAGACTAATATGAGATATGTAGTCTACATATGGGTACAAGTTGGAGAACTTGTGTACTGGAACGACCCACCATGAGAACACTACATGGATCGTTATATGAGTGTCATAAGTGATTCCCATAGTGATCAGGGTATATGTAGTCCTTCGACCTAAGATCATCAAGGTTCCCTACATGTGAGTCACATACTTTGATACTTTCCTTTGTTGCTCGTAACTGAGTGAACTTGAAGGAGGTCATTGGGTATGTATGTCATATATCATGCGGAGGGATTTGTATGATCAAGATGGGATTTGTCCCTCCTATGTAACGGGAGCGATATCTTCGGGCCCCTTGATAGAGTGAGACTTAGAAAATGCATGGCCATGCTCGGATGAGTTGATATGCGATATCAATGTCATCAGTTTAAGTTAGTCTACTCGGTAATCAAGAAACCAAAGATTGGGCTATACGAGAGTGACACATTCCATGTCTCGTGCTTAGTCTTGATATCTTGGACAAAGGGACAATGGCATATATCGGTGATGATCATAAAGGTATAGTCGAATCATCGACAATCTTGTCACTTGGGTAGCAATGATGTGTTGCTAGACACCGCTCATTGCTTATGATCATAAATGTGATTTATGATCATTGCCAACGTGATAAGAGCCTATTGGGTCGCACACATAGAGCAATTTGGATCATTAGAGTGCATGGGCTAATTATTTGGGTTATGGTTTCATTTTAATTTCGTATTAATAATGGGCCCAAGAGTTGAGCCATTATTAAGCCCGAAATTAAATCCTAATTGGATTAGGGCTTTGAAATCCATTAGGCCTGGAAGTTGAGTCTCACTATAAATACAACTTTTAAGTGAGAAATTCACAGGTCTCCTTGCCCTAGCCTCCCAAAAGGACAGTCGCACTCTTCTCTTGCAATTCCTTGGAGGACGTAAGCTAGCACTGCGAGCGCAAGAGAAATGCATTTGTCGGGACATGGTGGAAGCGTGGTGATCCCGAGAGGCTCGTGTGGATACCATAGAGAGCTTGAACACGTCAACTGTTCAGGTTTTGTGATTCGACTCTACAGTTGAGTGAGAGATCTCAACCGAAAATTAGGTATGAAAATTTTCGAACACCCGGTTTACCCCGTTTCACTTGGATCCTGGAGGGTTTCGGTTAAATTCCGCTGCGCTGTTTGGCTTCCGAAACCCAACAATTTGTAGCCTTGGGCAAAACCAATTTTCATATCCACATATCGAATGTCAGCACCTGAAATGGATAAACGAAAGAAGCAGTTAGAGGAGTTGCTTGAAAAATGCTTTATAAGGCCAAGTGTTTCCTCATGGGGTGCCTCGATATTGTTTATGAAGAAGAAATATGGAATCTTACACTTATGTATAGACTACATAAAACTAAATGTAGTAAATATAAAGAAAAACTACCCATTGTCCATGATTAATGGCTTATTTGATAGGTTTAAAAGGGCAAAGGTCTTTTCTAAAAGACCTAAGGTTTGGATACTTCTACATAAAAGTAAGGGAAGAAGATATTCCAAAAATTGCATTCAGGACTAGATATGGGCATTATGAGTGTACAATTATGCCTTTTGGAGTGACGAATGCTCTAGTAGATACTTTTACATAAGGGTAAGGGAAGAAGATATTCCAAAAATTGCATTATGGACTTTGTATGGGCATTATGAGTGCACGATTATGCCATTTAGAGTGACAAGTGCTCCGACAATTTTCATGGATGCCATGAACAAAATTTTTAAACCCTACCTAGATTAGTGTGTTGAGGTGTTCGTTCATGAAATTTTGGTGTACTTTAAGACTCCCCAAGAACATGAGGAACATTTAAAGTTAGTTTTGCGGGTGATTAAAGGTAACCAATATTATGCAAAACCATCTAAGTGCTAATTCTAGGTAAGTGAAATTCCATTCCTCAGGCACATCATAAATGCTCAAGAATTAAGTGTCTACCCAGAAAAGGTAAAGGCAGTGGTGGAGTGGAAATGACCAACCACTATAAGTGAAATTTGAAATCTTTTAGGGTTGGTAGGTTATTACAAAAGGTTCACTGAAAAATTCTCTGTGATAGCTTTGCTGTTGACTGCCTTGACAAAGAAGGCACATAAGTTCATTTGTACTTCTAAGTGTGGAGAAAGTTTCCAGGAGCTTAAAAGAAGGCTAACTTCTACTTCTGTCTTAATCCTATTGGATTAGGATGTATTTGTTGTTGATGCATCTAGGTCAGGATCAGGATGTGTGCTGATGTAGGATAAGTAGGTAATTGTATATGGATTTAGGCAGTTAAGGCATGATGAATTGAGCTACCCAGTGCATGATCTTGAGTTGGCAATTATTGTGATTACCTTAAAGCTTTGGAGACACTACCTTATGGGAAAGCCCTTTAAGAGCTTTACAAACCATAAGAGTTTGAAGTATTTTTTTACCCAAAAGGATATAAACATTAGGCAGAGAAGATGGGTTGAGTATATAAGGGATTATGACTGCTTGATAGATCACTGTTCAGGTAAAGGAAATGTAGTAATCAATGCCTTGAGTTGTAAGTGTTCTGAAGTGATTCCTTCCAAGGATCAAGTGGCTAGTTCCATAGAAGGTTCCAATATGGAACAGTTCTCGGTTCTATTTAAAAAATGTTGGGATTAGGAATTGGCTCAAGTCATGGTTCTTGAGATTCAGTCAGTATGCTTGGCTAAAATTAAAGAAGCTTAAGACAAGGATGCAAACTTGAAGAAGGTTTTTGGGGATAAAATGCATGGTAATGTATTGAAACAATTTCAGTACAAGGATTGGTCGCTAGACTATGGGGACCGGCTCTATGGGTCAAATGACTTAAGGCAACAAGTTTTGGAAAAGGCACATACGAGTAAGCTTATTGCTTAGCCTAGTGTCAATAAGTTGTACCATGATATTAAGACTCATTTTTGGTAGCAAAGTTTAAGAAGGACATATATGAATATGTGTCTAAGTGCCTTACTTGTCAAAAGGTGAAGGCAGAGTATAAAAAACCATTAGGAATATTGCAAAGGTTACCCCTTTAGGAAAGAAAGTGGTGATCCATCACCATGGACTTTTGTGTAGGGTTACCCAACACAATAAATTAGCATGACTTAATTTGGGTGGTGATGGATAGATTAACAAAATTGGCACACTTTATCCCCATTAAGATTACATATATCATGGAGAAATTGGTCCACTTTTATATCCAAGAAGTGGTGAGACTTTATGGAATCCCCGACCAGATTATGTCTGATAGAGATCCTTATTTTATCTCAAGGTTATAGAATACCTTTCAAAAGGCTATGGGTTCCACTATGAGCCTAAGTAGTGCTTATCACCCTCAAATCGGTAAGCAAACTGAGCGGGTGGTCCAGACCTTGGAGGACATTTTAAAAAGTTATGTTATGGATTTTAGAGGTGATTGGGACCAACACCTACCATTGATTGAATTTTCCTAAAATAATAGCTATCAATAATCTATTAAGATGTTGCCTTACGAAGCTTTGTATGGCCATAAGTGTGTAATACCTCATTGTTGGGTGCCTAGGTAGATGAAGTTATTGTCGGCCTAAAAATCATTGTCGTGACCACGACAAAGATTGAGTTGATCTAAACAAGGATCAAGGCTACCTCATATTGGCAAGCCAAGTACACCAATATGCAAAGGAAATATTTGGAGTTCGATGTAGGAGATAAAGTATTCCTTGAGGTTTCCCCAATGAAAAGTGTGGCTAGGTTTGGCCAAAAGGGAAAGTTGTTACCACCTCACAAAATGGGAGAATTACAAGTGTCATCATGGCTAAAAACCATTGTATTGTGTAATTCTCACCATAGTGATTGAAGTGTGGGGGGTAAAAGGCATGATCAACACCTCCTTAAAAGTGTTCCAAGTTGGTAACTTGGCCCCCAAGAAAAGCCTAAAGGATTGCTTGTTTGTCAAGCAACCTATGGACTTTTTTGTAAGGTTTTGGAAATTTGGGTACTCAATTGCAAAACTCTCAAGAAAGAGACTTGGAGAGTTATGGGAATGATATAAATGGTATGAAAGTGCTATTGGAGGGCCAAATTACTCATGGAATACAAGTTTGGACAAAGGAAACACTAAAGGCAATAAGGACCTAAATGTCCTAGTGTAAACCTTATGGTGTTCAAGCTTTTGACTTCAGTCTAAGGGTGGAATTGCGGGGTTATCCCACCATGGGGGAGGCAGCCAAGACTTGATAATTAGTCAAAAATGTTGGGCACATGTGTACCAATGAGTTTAAGACAAAGAAACCATAATTAGTGAGAAAGAAAATGACATAAAGCAAGGTTAAGCTTGTTAAGTGTGTTTTGTGCCCTTAAGCTCATTTAAGGCCATTTAAGTGGCCAAATCACTTATCCCTCTCTCATTTTCGTCCTCCCCCAGCCCAAGAATACAGTCATGCTTCCTCCATAGCCACCACATCTTCAAACTTGCAATTGATTGAAATTGAAGGCAAAAGGAAGCAATTGGAAGCAAACTAGAGCTATTTCTTGGATACTTCAAGGATCAAGATTGATTTTTGGCCTGCCCACTTTGGTGAGGGTTCTCTTGCTCTCATGGGTTGTTTTTTTCAATTTTCAAACATCCATGGAGCTAGGGCTAAGCTTGGAAGAGAGCCATGAGCTTGATGAACCAAGCTTAGTGAGGGGACTGCACTTATTGAAGGTTTTGTGACCTAGTGTGAAGTGTGGCAGTGAAATGAAGGTTTTTAAAGCCCAACGTTAGTACTAACTAGTGTTAAAATCCTCCTACGATCAAGCATTACCTTAAGGAGGGCTGCCATAGTGATTTGGTTATGTTTATTATGTGTTTTATGGACTAACCTATGGTATATGTTGCTGCCACATTTCATGTGTTTGTTGTTTGTGTTTGGCTGCGGCATTTGGTTGCTATATCTTATATATATGCATTGTGGTTTTTGTGTTTTAGTGTCTTTGGATCAGGTTTTAATGAGGATCACATTTCCTTAAGAAACAAAGTGTTACCCTTACTAAGTTTCTTAATGAAACTTACTCTCCTCAATTCTGTCATTTCAGGTCTAGCAGAAATTTCGGGTACATGAACTTCAATATGTCTAGTTATGATCTGGAAAGTTTGGTGATTTTAGGAGCACATTTGGTATTTTTAATGGTGGTACTTATTGTGTTGTGCAGCAGCTGTCCAGCATCCTGTTCTGGAGCCCATTGTGTCTCAGACACTCCTGTAACTTAGGGTGTGTATTTAGCTAAGTTAAGACCATATTTTAGTGTATGTATGCATGTACATGTAGTGTATGTAAAATGAGACAAGTATGTGAACATTTGAGTAATGTTTTGGCTATGTAAGTGATGTGGTGCAAAGCTGCCTAAGTGTGAATGATGGGCTGCTTACTTGTAAATTCTGTTTAAAGTTGTTAAAAGAAATGGAATATAATTCCTATGTGTAATGGACATATATGGGATAGCCTTGGAGAACTTTGCCCTTGTGAATGAAGTGTTTGCATGGTTTGGAAAAATTGTATGGGAAAAATGGTCCAACATTTGCCAAAATTTTGACTCTGAACCTAAAGTTTAATATCTCCCTGTGTAGAAAGAATATTGGTATAAAATTTTGATCACACCTAGAGGACATCTAGAGGATTAACTGAGATTTGGAATTTCTGGATTTAGTGCCCTGTATCCAAAGATATGATGTTACAAATTTGGCTGAGTTACTGTTCATTTGGTCAGAATTTTGTAACCAACTTAAAAAATCCATAACTTGGTCCATAGGTGGGCTATTGATGTAAAAAAAAATTCCTTGGTTTTCCCTAAGTCTCTACTTGATAATGGAGCAAATAAAACAGGGGGGTATGAGGCTAGAATGATACATTTTATTAGTGGAAGTTACAGGTGCAGTAGCTAGTCACTAGAACTTAACAAGATTGCCTAATGTGTGGAAGCCAAAACTAAGAATTGTGCTAGTGTTTTCCTTCTTAGCTACCATAGTGTGCATAAATGTAAATATGTGTGTTATGGTTAGACCAATACGCATGTATTTACATAGTGCTCAAGAAGGTCACTTGAGTATGTACACTAGGGGTGTTGTTCTGATGACCTACAGGACACACCAAACCTGGGAGTTTAAATGCACAGTTTTGGCACCATAACTGGACTACCCCAGAGTGGGTAACAAAAGTCGGCTCCAAGGTATAATGGTCCTTTTGAAATCCTTAAAAGAGTGGGAAAAGTAGCTTATCAGTTGGCTTTATCAGCAAGTTTTTCCCATCTTCACAATGTCTTTCATATAAGTTCTATAAAGAAATGCGTTGTGAACCCTGGGAAATTTTAGCCCCATCCATTAATTTTCTTAATTACCATGTCAGGAAACTAAGAACAAAGTGGATTCTAATGGTCAAGGTACTATGGTTTAACCATGGTGAAGAAGAGGCCATATAAGAGACTGAGTAGGATATGCAAAAGTAGTATCCAAGTGAATTTGCTCGATTGAGTCAGAATTTAAGGCACCAAATTTTTTAAGGAAAGGGGGATATGACAAATCTCCTAGTTAATGACTTGCTTTGACTCGATAAGTATGTTTTACTTAAGTTTTCTACTTAAGTGCCTTAAATTAGTTTCTTAATAAGGAAAAAAAAACAAGCTAAGTGAAGTAAATATGATTTATTAAGTGTGGTTTAGCATTTAAGTGGTCGCAAGGGCAAAATGGTAAATTTGACCTGAGTGAGTGGCATGACTATAATTTCAATGGTATTAGGGTCATGTAATGATTTTTTACTAGTTAAGTTAAGACCATAAATTATTTTAGCTATTAAAACCACCATTAAAGAAAAGAGCAAAACTTGCACTATGTACTCAAATAAGCCATTTATGTTTTAAGTGATTTAAGTGTTCAAAAGATTAAGTGTAGGAGGCATAAAAACACTCTTTGGGCCTAAAAAGGGATGGTTTTGAGTATGAGTCTAATGGCCAAATTGAAAGAAAAGAGAGTTTGAGGGCCAGGAGATAGGAAAACAAGCTGTAAATTTTAATGGAGTTCTTGGGACATTTTAGCAAGAGTTGACTACTATTCTTCATCTCCAACCTTTGTAATTTTCATGGCTCTCTATCTCCAGCAACTTTCCTGCTATAGAATCCTCTAATCCTATAAATTTCCAACAAATTTGAAGGTCCCAATGTGAAATTAAGAAGCCTCTAGCTCTTTTTTTTATGCATTTGCTTCATTTGGGCTCTTTATCGCATGTTTTGGGCGTAAACCCTAAGGTATGCTACTTGGCTTAGAATGAGTTGGTCCTAAGTTGATTAAGTACCTATAAATGGTATTGATTCCATGTTCTTAGAGCCATATCATGTTGGTTTTAGGTGTGGAACTCAAAAGAACCAAGTTGTGCTCAGGTGTGCTTGTGGTGCTTGAGGTAAGGGTTCAAGTTTTTTTAACTCAAACAATGCATGTAAACGTAGGATTATATTTGGAAATGAAGTAAAAATAAGACACAATTGGATTGGCTTTGGGATTGAAAGATTGAGCAAGATTGGTGCAAGATAGCACAAGAACACAAAAATCAGAGCTCACCTTGGAACCACAGTGCTAGGTGGCTCATGCCACTCTAGCCAATTATGGTCTTTGGTCATGCCTTTGGCACTGTGTCACCAAGTCCCAAGGCCTTTAAGATCATGGCACTCTAAGGATATCTCAATCTTTTCATTATCATCCACAGGCTATTCTCAGATGTTTCGTGGCTTTGGTTAGGTACTGAACTCATTCCTAAATAGGGAATTATGAATTATTTAGATGGTATCTAAGTGGTGTGGTTAAGGTAGGGCAAGGAAGGGAGGCTAAGGGGGCTAAAGTGTACAATTTATTAGGGGAGCATTAAGGGTATGAAGGTGGGTTTTGACTTCTTTGTTGACCCAAGTAGGAGGTCTTAGATCTTCGGGCAACAGAGAAAAAATGTAATAGAATCCCAACCAAACCTTGTGGTTTCGTAAGTAAGGTACTAAGAAGCCCTAAGATAAGCTCCAAGAGTTTGGTAAGTTGGGCTACATAAGACGGGGCAAGATTTGAGAGGAGATGATGACCCACTCTAGGAATTAGAAGGGTGACCTACGGGAGGTTAATTATTTGGGATATACGGACCAATGTCTCAAATGCCTCCACGATTTGACCTCATAGCAAGTATAAGGTTCCTAAGGTGTAAGAATTCCCAATGATTGTGCATGTGGCATATTATACATTCATGCATTGCAAATTTAATATGTCTATTGGCTATATTGGTTGTTGTTTGATTGATTGCTTCTTTTTATGCCATATTTTGCATGCTTGCTCAATATTTTCCTTGTAGGTACACCAAAGGACCCTTACTGGGTACATTCACATACTCATTCCCTTAAGTTTGTTGTGTAGGTGCTAATGTTGGGTCTAACAACTATGTGGATGGTTGTGGGCTAAGCTTATCCTTTATACATGTACTTATTACCTGAATCCTTGAGATTTTAAGGTTGCTTGAGGTATAAGTTTTGTAGTAACTAAATGTTTGTGCCTTGATAGTCTAGAGGCTAAGTGTTGCACAAGGACAAGTGAGGGCTTTGAAGGGTTTTGGGAGCCAAACAAGCACAGCGAAATTTAACCAAAACCCTCTAGGATCCATGTGAAACGAGGTAAACTGGGATTTCAAAAATTTTCATACCTAATTTCGGTTGAGATCTTTCACCCAACTGTAGAGTCAAACCACAAAACCTGAACAGTTGATGTGTTCAAGCTCTCTATGGTATCCATACGTGCCTCTTGGGATTACCACGCTTCTGTTAGTGTTGTTCCCAAAAGCCAATCATGAGATGATTGTATTTTTACACATTGAGTCATGATATTTTATTAAGGCATTAATCCAGCAATTATGTTTGTTGTTTTATTTCTGCGTAACTTAACAAACATAATTGTAACCCTAGAATAATGATATTCTTAAACATCCCTGGTCTAGTATTATTGTGGAGCGGGTTGCAATAATACATAATGACTAGCATATGTGGAGACTAATATGAGATATGTAATCTACATATGGGTACAAGTTGGAGAACTTGTGTACTGGACCGACCTACCATGAGAACACTTCATGGATCGTTATATGAGTGTCATAAGTGATTCTCATAGTGATCATGGTATATGTAGTCCTTCGACCTAAGATCATCAAGGTTCCCTACATGTGAGTCACATACTTTGATACTTTCCTTTGTTGCTCGTAACTGAGTGAACTTGAAGGAGGTCATTGGGTATGTCACATATCATGCGGAGGGATTTGTATGATCAAGATGGGATTTGTCCCTCCTATGTAACGGGAGTGATATCTTCGGGCCCCTTGATAGAGTGAGACTTAGAAAATGCATGGCCATGCTCGGATGAGTTGATATACGATATCAATGTCATCAGTTTAAGTTGGTCTACTCGGTAATCAAGAAACCAAAGATTGGGCTATACGAGAGTGACACATTCCATGTCTCGTGCTTAGTCTTGATATCTTGGACAAAGGGACAATGGCATATATCGGTGATGATCATAAAGGTTTAGTCGATTCACCGACAATCTTGTCACTTGGGTAGCAATGATGTGTTGCTAGACACCGCTCATTGCTTATGATCATAAATGTGATTTATGATCATTGCCAACATGGCAAGAGCCTATTGGGTCGCACACATAGAGCTATTTGGATCATTAGAGTGCATGGGCTAATTATTTGGGTTATGGTTTCACTTTAATTTCGTATTAATAATGGGCCCAAGAGTTGAGCCATTATTAAGCCCGAAATTAAAGCCTAATTGGATTAGGGCTTTGAAACCCATTAGGCCTGGAAGTTGAGTCTCACTATAAATACAACTTTTAAGTGAGAAATTCGCAGGTCTCCTTGCCCTAGCCTCCCAAAAGGACAGCCACACTCTTCTCTTGCAATTCCTTGGAGGACGCAAGCTAGCACTGCGAGCGCAAGAGAAACACATCTGTCGGGACGTGGTGGAAGCGTGGTGATCCCGAGAGGCTCGTGTGGATACCATAGAGAGCCTGAACACGTCAACTGTTCAGGTTTTGTGATTCAACTCTACAGTTGAGTGAGAGATCTCAACCGAAAATTAGGTATGAAAATTTTTGAACACCCGGTTTACCCCGTTTCACTTGGATCCTAGAGGGTTTCGGTTAAATTCCACTGCACTGTTTGGCTCCCGAAACCCAACAGTGGTATCAGAGCTACTGGTGAAACCCTAAATCGGGATTGAGTGTTGAATCGCATGATGTTATGTGTTCGGTTGCTTTTCGGCCATGATTAATTAGATTGATTCATGATGCATGAAACCGGAACTCGTAATGAACATATGACATATATGAAGAAACGACACTAATTGGTTAATGAGATTAACTCGAAATTGAATGGTATGAGATACCTATATGGATTAGGATTCTTGCAATAGTTGCAAAAACCCTAGCTTTGTTCGGATTCAGCCTGTTCGGGCACCGAAAGTAAGGTATTTTTGGTGGCTCGAATGGAGGAGTCTCGGGTGCCTACTTGCTCGAAATAGAAGAGTTCGGGCTAAGCAATTGTAAGAGAATTTTTTGCGCCGGGAGGCGCTGCCCCCCACACCCCCTGCAAGGACAGCTCCCGTTGACCTCGTCTGCTGACCGATCAGCGGAACCACCGCCCGCTGACCGGCCAGCGGGACCGCCGTATGCGAAGCGCCACATAAATAAAAACTGGTTAATCAACACACGAAAATTGGCATGCATCTTTGTTGAATGAGATTTGACATGATATGCTGATTGGTGTTTGAAGCATGGTGCATGGTTATAGCCCTTGATTGGTTGTACTTGTAAATACGGCCTGCGAGTCGTGCCTTTTCTTATCACTCTCATTGTACATTCTCTTCTCACCTTACTCCCCTCGAATGTAACTCGAGGTTTCTATTATTGATGTAATGGTGCATTATGGGATCATCCAAGGTTGGTATGTCCAAGGATCATCCAAGGTGGTATGTCCAAGGAGGTGACAACAAAAGGGCAACCAAGAAAGGAAGAGAAGGAGCTTGTGAAGACTCTTTTCTTTTCTTAGGCTTTTATGATATTCTCATTGGCTTGAGAATATCGCATAGTTTGGGCTATAACCATGTCACGTTTACTTTCTTGTACGCATGAGATGCATGTTTTATATTTGTATGTGATGCATGTATAAGACAACCGGAGATAACAAATTGGTGAGATCAAAAGAAAAAAATCCCTCAAACAAATATTAAGTCATTAAATGTGATGCCTTCCAAATGTTGGCACTCGTCAAGACTTTGATCAACATTAGGTGGGTTTGCCAAAGCAAAGCACCTATGTTCATCTTGGTAAGGCGCGATGGGATAATAGTGATATCCAAATTGCTAACTTTGGGTCCGACTTAACTAAGTCATCCTAATAGGATTAGGGACTTAGAGGCATAGAGTTGGGCTTAAGCTCATGAGATGAGCTTGGACAAGTGTTGTTCACCCAACTATCCAAGAGTTGCATAAGATGCAATTGGCAAGGAGTTGCCTACCTAAATAGCTGTAACTTGAGAGAAAAGCCAAAGCTGACTCAGGTTGTGGTCAAATATGGATCTTGGCCCACTAGAATACCTTAGCGCCGAGGTGTTCCGAAATAATATCGAGGGTTATTATTTTGAGGAAAATAGTGGGAGTATCGTTTAATAAAAGTCCTTATTAAATGAATTAAAATACATGACTCTTACACTGCATATTTACTGTTGTAGATAACCATGGCACAAAACACATCGACACTTTCGTTGCGATCGATCCTTGAGAAGGAAAAACTGAATGGGACCAACTTTCTCAAATGGTACCGAAACTTGAGGATAGTCCTCAAGCAAGAGAGAAAGGCTTATGTCCTAGAGCAGCCCATTCCGAATGAGCCTGCTGCCACTGCTCCAAGAGCTGAAAGGGATGCTCACAAGAGGCATTCTGATGATGCTTTGGATGTTGCATGCCTCATGCTTATTACCATGGAATCTGAGCTTCAGAAGCAACATGAGAACATGGGGGCGTTCGATATGATCGAACATCTCAAAATGCTTTTCCAAGAGCAAGCTAGGCATGAGAGGTTTGAGACCTCTAAGGCATTGTTTCAGTGCAAGATGTCTGAGGGAAGTCCCGTGGGTCCTCATGTGCTCAAGATGATTGGGTACATTGAGAATCTTGAGAATTTGGGATTTGCTCTTCAGAAAGAGTTGGCTATTGATGTAGTCTTGCAATCGTTGCCTGAAAGCTACAGTCAGTTTGTCATGAACTATAACATGAACGACCTTGACAAGTCCCTCCCTGAATTGCTCAACATGTTGAGAACTGCTGAGCAAAACCTTAAGAAGGCTAAGCCCATTTTGATGGTTCAAAAGGGCAAGGGAAAAGGAAAAGCCAACAAGAAGAAGGATAAAGCTAATGGAAAGTCCAATGCTAATTCTTCTTCAGCTGCATTGAAACCAAAGGGTGGTGTGGCAAAGGAAGGGGAGTGCTTCCATTGTAAGCAACCTGGACACTGGAAGCGCAATTGCAAGCTCTATCTTGAAGAACTTGCTAAGGAAAAGGGAAGTAAGACTTCCACTTCAGGTATTTTTGTTATAGAGGCTAACTTTTCTACTTCCTCATCTTGGGTATTGGATACTGGATGTGGATCTCACATTTGTGCAAATGTGCAGGATCTAAGTAGAAGTAGAAGTAGAAGATTGGCCCGAGGTGAAGTGGACCTACGTGTTGGAAATGGAGCAAGGGTTGCTGCCTTAGCCGTAGGGACTTATGTTCTCACTTTACCTAGTGGATTAGTTTTAGAATTAGACAACTGCTACTTTGTGCCTACTATTAGTAGAAATTTGATTTCTGTTTCTTGTTTGGACAAGAAAGGTTTTTCATTTATAATAAAGGACAAATGTTGTTCTATTTATTTGAATGAAATCTTTTATGGTAGTGCTCAACTTAGCAATGGGTTGTATGTTCTAGACCTCGAAGATCCAATCTATAATGTGAATACCAAGAAGGTCAGATTAAATGATTCAAACCCGACCTATCTCTGGCACTGTCGCTTGGGCCATATAAATGAGACCCGCATATCCAAGCTCCATAAGGATGGACTCTTGGACTCATTTGATTTTGAATCATATGAGACATGTGAGTCATGTTTGTTGGGCAAGATGACCAAAGCCCCATTCATAGGGCAAAGTGAAAGGGCTAATGACTTACTAGGACTCATACATAGTGATGTATGTGGCCCTATGTCTACACAAGCTAGAGGAGGTTTCCAATACTTCATTACTTTCACTGATGACTTTAGCAGATATGGCTATGTGTATCTCATGAGACACAAGTCAGAATCCTTTGAAAAGTTCAAAGAATTCAAGAATGAAGTAGAGAATCAACTCGGGAAGAGTATCAAAGTGCTTCAATCAGATCGAGGTGGAGAGTACTTGGATCGAGAATTCCTTGACTATCTGAAGGAGTGTGGTATAGTATCACAACTCACTCCACCAGGTACACCTCAATGGAATGGTGTATCTGAAAGGAGAAATCGAACTCTGTTAGACATGGTTCGCTCTATGATGAGTCAAGCTGACCTTCCAAACTCCTTTTGGGGACATGCTCTAGAGACAGCCGCTTTTACACTAAACCGAGTTCCATCTAAATCGGTTCAAAAGACACCATATGAGATATGGAGTGGGAGGCGTCCCAATTTGTCTTTTATGAAGATTTGGGGCTGTGACGCTTATGTGAAACGTCAATCCTCTGACAAACTAGGGCCCAAATCTAAAAAATGCCTTTTTGTTGGGTATCCCAAAGAAACAAAGGGTTACTATTTCTACAATCCTTCTGAGCAAAAAGTGTTTGTTGCTCGAACTGGTGTCTTTTTAGAGAAAGAGTTTATCTCTAAAGAAACTAGTGGGAGGAAAGTAGAACTTGAAGAAATTCAAGAACAACAAGGAGACATCGAACCTGAAATGGAACCTGAACAGACACCGCAAGATGTTGTGGTTCAAGAGTCTGTTCCTGTAGCACAGAGCCCACGTAGGTCTGGTAGGATTCGGCGTGAGCCCGAGAGATATGGATTTCTCGTGACTAACACTGGTGATGTGATGCTCATGGATCAGGATGAGCCCACAACCTACCAACAAGCTATGTCAGGGCCTGACTCTGAGAAGTGGCTAGTGGCCATGAAATCCGAGATGGAATCCCTGTATGAAAACCAAGTATGGACTTTGGTTGACCCACCTGAAGGGGTAAAACCCATAGGGTGCAAATGGGTTTTCAAGAAGAAAACTGACATGGATGGTAATGTGATTACCTTTAAGGGACGATTGGTTGCAAAAGGTTTCAAGCAAATTCATGGTATTGACTATGATGAAACTTTTTCACCAGTTGCTATGCTTAAATCCATCCGAATTTTGTTTGCTATTGCTGCACACTATGATTATGAGATATGGCAAATGGATGTCAAAACTGCATTCCTAAATGGAAAGCTACTTGAGGATGTGTACATGACACAACCTGAGGGTTTTGTCACTCCTGAGAATGCCAATAAAGTGTGCAAGTTGCAAAGGTCCATTTATGGACTGAAGCAAGCTTCTTGAAGTTGGAATCTTCATTTTGATGATGCAATCAAAGAGTTTGGTTTTATCAAAAATGAAGATGAACCTTGTGTCTACAAGAAGGTATGTGGGAGCGCTATTAGTCTTCTTGGTGTTGTATGTAGATGACATACAACACTAACATAGCTGACTCTACAATAGAATTTGAGTACATTGCCGCCTATGTGTTAGGCATTAGGATCTATAGAGATAGATCTAGAAAGCTTCTTGGCCTAAGTCAAAGTACATATATTGACAAGGTGCTAAAGAGGTTTAGCATGCAAGATTCCAAGAAAGGATTCTTGGCCATGTCACATGGTATAACTCTTTCTAGATCTCAGTGTCCGAGTACACCCGAGGAAAGAGAGCGCGTGAGTAAGATTCCATATGCTTCAGCAATTGGATCTATCATGTATGCCATGATATGTACTCATCCTGATGTCTCATATGCTTTGAGCATTACGAGTAGGTACCAATCAAACCCCGGTGAAAGTCACTAGATAGCTGTTAAGAACATCCTTAAGTACTTACGAAGGACTAAGGATGCATTCTTGGTCTTTGGAGGTGAAGATGAGCTCATTGTAAGGGGTTACACCGATGCAAGCTTCCAATCCGATAAGGATGATTTTAGATCGCAATCTGGTTATGTGTTTTGTATTGGTGGTGGTGCTGTGAGCTGGAAGAGTTCAAAGCAAGAGGTAGTAGCTGACTCTAGAACAGAATCTGAGTACATTGCCGCCTCTGATGCTGCAAAGGAGGCAGTTTGGATCAAGAAGTTCATCACTGAACTTGGAGTGGTTCCAAGCATTGCTGACTCGATAGAGCTCTATTGTGACAATAATGGAGCAATCGCACAGGCTAGGGCAAGGCTGCGAATTTCTCACTAAAAGTTGTATTTATAGTGAGACTTAACTTCTAGGCCTAATGAGTTTCAAGGCCCTAATCCAATTAGGCTTTAATTTCAGGCTTAATAATGGCTCAACTTTTGGGCCAATTATTAACATGAAATTATCATGAAACCATAACCCAAATAATTAGCCTATGCACTCTAATAATCCAAATAGCTCTATGTGTGTGACCCAATAGGCTCTTACCACGTTGGTAATGATCATAAATCACATTTATGATCATAAGCAATAAGCAGTGTCTAGCAACACATCATTGCTGCCCAAGTGACAAGATTGTTGGTGATTCGACTAAACCTTTATGATCATTACCCATATATGCCATTGTCCCTTTGTCTAAGATATCAAGATTAGGTACGAGACATGGAATGTGTCACTCTTGGATAGCCCAATCTTTGGTTTCTTGATTACCGAGTATACTAACTTAAATTGATGACATTGATATCATATATCAACTCATCCAAGAATGGCCATGCATTTTCTAAGTCTCACTCTATCAAGGGGCCTGAAGATATTACTCTCGTTACATAGGAGGGACAAATCCCATTTTGATCATACAAATCCCTCCGTATGATATGTAACATGTCCAATGACCTCTCTCAAGTTCACTCAGTTAAGAGCAACAAAGGGAAGTAGCAAAGTATGTGACGCACTTGTTGGGAACCTTGGTGACCTTAGGTCAAAGGACTACATATACCATGATCACTATGAGAATCACTTATGACACTCATATAATGATCCATGTAGCGTTCTCATGGTGGGTCGGTCCAGTGCACAAATTATCCAACTTGTACCCATATGTAGACTACATATCTTATATTAGTCTCCACAGATTCTACTCATTATGTATTATTGTAACCCACTCCACAATAATACTAGGCCAGGGACATTTGAGAATATCATTATTTTAGGGTTACAATTATGTTTATTACATTACGCATAATTAAAACAACAAACATAGTTGCTGGATTAATGCCTTAATAAAATATCATGGGTCAATGTGTAAAAGTACAATCATGTCATGATTGACTTTTGGGTACAACACTAACAGGCTTTGCACTTGAAGCTTGAAAGCACAATGGTAGGACCTCAAGTAGATGATCTTAGTAGTATTTTGCCTTATATGTATGGTACCTTGTGTACTAAAATATTGCCTCTATTAGGATACATTGTGGTGTAAGACCTTTTAGTTACTTTTGGGTGTGTACTATTGTTAATAATATGCACAAACTATTATTTGAAGTTTAAGTAACTAGTATTTTGTTGTCTTGACATGCTTTAAATTTGTTTTAATTGAAATGCTTGAGCGATGTTTTCTTAAATTGGTTTACATATTTAAGTTAAATTGTTTCAATTTACCTATAAGTAATAGTTAGCCAACTATAAGTTAGTGGGATCACAGTCCCTAGGAGCCTACAAGTTAAGTAACTTAAGGCACTAAGACCTTATTCCATCACATCTTCATGAAGGCATTACATGCATAAAAGGTAACAATGAAAATAATTCAAAATGGTGTTGTCTTTTACACTAAAATGAACTACTAACTCATACTAACAACAGAGAATGGCAACTGATAATAACTTCTGCTTCTTTTTTGTGATGAAAAAAACTAAATAGAGAGAGAAAGAGGAGTGAACCATTAGTTATTCCACACATGATTCAGTAGCTACATTTCGATGAATTAGACACTAAATTAGTAAACATAGTAGTCCCAACAAGCATTTCCCTCATAATCATCTAATCCCTCACTGTCCATGAGCCTCTATAACACACCCTCCAGTAGCCACATTCAAGTAACCATAGCTAGGGAATAGATACTTACACCTTCAAAGAAGAGAATGGGAACAAACAAGAAACATCTATTGCACTCATGATATCGAGAATGCTATGATTATATTCCTATGAATTTTGAGTGTCAACCTAAACTTCTATTCCTAGCAGCAGCTCACCAATGATGTGCATCATGTCAACTTACTTAGTTTCTAAAATAGGAGATTGACTATAAGGAAATAAACTTCTCAATACCTTTATTTCAAGTACCCCAAAAAACACGTTCCTACCATTTTAACACTCACCCAAGTTTTTATTTGTATAAACACATCCACATGAAATAACATAGCAATGAGGGAATAATGAATAACCAATAGTAAACAAAAGCTCCCATTTTTCAATATTGCCACCCAAAAACGTATACAACAAATAAGACAACAAAAATAGTTCCCAAGACATTCAATTTTTCATAGATTGTTATTGCAAACTTTGAATGATCAATGGCCTAAAAGTTAAGATACAACCTATTCAAGGCTCTCGTGTGAATTAATCCAATGACATGTGCACTTGTGGCTTCTTTGCAATAAAGACCCATGTGTAGCCTTGGACAAAATAGCAGCCCTCCCTCAATAGGCACCCAACCAGGAAGACCAAAACTTTCATAAATCCCATATGAAAATCATAGCTATCAAAATCTTATGCTTCTATTCTCCTTTAATGTATTATATATATGATTTAAAGTCAAATGAGTTTGAGAGCCCATCATTGTGGAGCTTGGAAATGCAGTCCTTATTTACGTTGCCCAAGCTATAGTGCTAAGAATAGGTTTGGTTCGAATCATTTAGTGTGACGTTCTTGATATTCACATTATAGTTTAGATTCTCGAGTTATAGAATAGACAAACCATTGCTTATTAGTGCACTAGCATAAAATATTTCATTCAAATAAATGGAACAATATTTGTCCTTTATTACAAATGAAAACCTTTCTTGTAAAAACAATAAAGAGAAATCAAATTTCTACTAATAGTAGGCAAAAAAAAAAAACAACCGTATAATTCTAAAACTAATCCAGTAGGCAATTTGGGTAATAAGTACCTGTGGCTAATGTAGCAACTTTTGCTCCATTCTACATGTGTAGGTCAACTTCACCTCAATCTAATTTCCTATTCCTACTTAGATCTTGCACATTTGTACAAATGTGAGATCCACATTTAATATCCAATATCCAAGTTGTAGAAGTAGAAAAATTACCCTCTATACCAAAAATACCTAAAGTAGAACTCATGCTTTTTTCTCCTTCTCAATTTCTAAAAGTTAAAGCTTGCAATTTTGCTTTAATATCCAAGTGTATTACAATAGAAGCATTTCCTTTCCTTAACCATGCTACCAGTTACTTTCAGTGTGACTGAAGAAGAAGTTGCATTGGAGTTTCCATTGATCTTGATCTTTTTCTTAGCTTTTGCCTTCCCTTATTCTTTGCCTTTTGAACCATCACAATGGGCTTAGCATTTTCCAAGTTGTAGTTAGTTGTTCTTGACATTTTGAGAATTTAAGGAGGGGTTTTTCAAGATCATTCAGATTATAATTGATGATGAACTGACCTTAGCTTTTTGCCAATAATTGTAGGATTACATCATCAATGGTTAAATCTCTTTGAATAGGACATCTCAAACTCTAAAGATTCCAAATGTACCCATTCATCTTGAGTACTTGAGGGCCCATGGGTCTTCCTTCAGATATCTTGCACTAAAATAAAGCTTTGGAGGCCTTAAGCTTCTCAAATATATCTTACTTTTGAAAAAGCATTCTAAAATGTTTGATCATATCAAAAACCTCCATGTTCTCATGTTGCTTATAAAGCTCAAATTATATAGTAATAAGCATGAGACAATAAACATACAAAGCATAATCTTCATGCTTCTTATAGGCATTCTTTGCAGCTTTATGAAGCATTGGCAACGGGCTCATTTAGAATAGGCATAAAACTTTCTCTTTTATTTAAGGACTAACCTTATATTTCAATACCATTTGAGAAAGTTGGCCTCATTAGGTTTTTCATTGTCAAGGATCAATTACATTGACAATATGATGTATTTGTTATGATAGTAATCTAAAATAGTAAATATGCAATATAAGAGTTATGCATTTTGATTCATTTAATAAGGAATTTTATTAAACTTGCTCCCACTATTTTACTCAAGATAATAACTCTCTGTATTATTTCAAAATAAATCAATGCAAAGGTATTATAGTGGGCCAATATCCATAGTTCACCATAACTTGAGTTAGCATTAGCTAATCTATCAAATTATAACTATTTAAGTAGGAAACTCCCTGCCAATTGCATTTTATACAACTCTTAGATAGTTGGGTAAGCAACACTTGTTCAAGACCATCTAATAAACTTAAGCTCAACTCTATGCCTCTAAGTTCCAAATCCTATTGGGATGATTTAATTAAGTTAGACCCAAAGTTAGCAATTTGGATAATACTTTTATCCCATCATGCATTACCAAGATGAACATAGGCACTATGATTTAGAAAACCAACCTAAATGTTGATCAAGGTCTTGATGAGTGCCAACTTTTGGAAGACATCATAAATATTGATAGAATATTTTAGTTGTGGGATTCTCTTTGTTTACATGTGATTTCACCATTATTATCTTTGGTTGTATTATACTTGTATCACATGCATCTCAGGCAAATAACTAATTAAAAAGTGTCATGGTTATAGCCAGAAGTATATGATAATATCAAGCTAATAAGAATATCATTAAAGCTTAAGAAGAAAGAAAAAAAAATTCATAAGCTACTTTTCCTTCTTGCACAACTGTCTCCTCATAGTCGCCTCTTTGACATCTTCAATGTATACAATTACATAGATGGTAGAACCTCGAGTTATATTTCAAAGGAGTACGGTGAGAAGAGAAGGTGAAACAAGAGCAAAAGATAGAGGTATGACGTGTAAAGCATATTTACAGAAACAACCAACTAGGGCTATAACCATGTACTGTGCTTTAAACAAGAAATTGCATATCAAGTCAAATCATATTGAATGATATAATGCATGCCAACTAATGTGGTTTTGTTAACTTGTTTGTTAATCTTGTGCTTCGTAAAGAAAAATGGTGGTCTAAGCTACTCAACCACACCCATGATTGAGGAGTCCATGCTACTTAAGCACACGCATAACTGAGTAGTCCAAGCTACCTGAGCAATAGACATACCCAAGCAACAAGTTGCCCGAGCAATAGGTCTACCCAAGCAACGATGGGTACTTTACCAAACCACCACCCAGGGGCCTTGTCCACCTGAGATAACTACGCTACTTGAGCAACCAAGGTTACTTTACTTAGCTGTCTGAGCAACATATGTCCCAGTTACATATTGTTCGAGCTACCCAACAACCAAGGGTACTTTACTGGAGTTGTTAGAGCATGTTTTAAGACTAAGATGCAATTCTGAGATGGAACCTAGTATTCCCCAGGAGATGTTCAAATCTAATGTCTGTAAGGATCATAATAACTATTGCTACAAACCTTGGTCCAACAAATGTCATATGCCCATCAACTAAGGTTAATTCTATTAACCAAGTTTACCAGTATCTTCATGTATCACATATATTACTTTTGCAGATCGTGTACCATGATTTAATCTAATTAAGCATAATTGACATCTAATAAAAAATATTGCAGCTTATGCAATTCAACACAATCCTGATTTAGTGTTTCACAAGTAGCTCTAATATCTCTATAGGTTTCAAGAGCTAATCAATGTAATGAGAATTACTAAAATCATTGTAGGATCTATGCGAAATAAGGTAAATCAAGTGTTTAGAATTTTTATACCTTTTCTAGTTAAGATTTTTACTCAATAGTTAAGTTGAATCATAAAACTTGAACAATTGATATATTTAAGCTAAGGCTCTCCAAGGTATCCACACAAATAGGTTAGACCCCCACATTCTTCCAGGAACTTGGGTAAGAGCATTTGCTTTGCCTTATAGTGCTAGCTTGCATTCTCCAAGAAAACATGAAGAGAGTGCTGACAAGGTTTAGATCTCTCAGGCCTTTCTATATATCTCTATATTTAATGGTGCAAAGAAAATAAACCAAGTAAGTTTCAAATCCTAACTTAATTAGGTTTAATTTTGGACATAATTATTCACTTATAAATTTTAGGGTAATAATTGATACAAAATTATTATGAAACCTTAATCAAACTATTTGGTCTGTACACTCTAATAATTCAACTTGCACTAAAGTATGTGACACTATAGGTTCCTATCATGTCGGCAATGACTATAAATCACATTTATGATAATAAACAATGAGGGTGTCTAGCAACATATTGTTGCTACCCAAGTGACAAGCAAGTAGGTGACTTTACAAGACCTCTATGATCATTACCTTGTATATGCCTTCATCCTTTCATCTGAGATATCAAGACTAACCATTAGACAAACCACATGCAATTCTCGTATACCTAAATATATAGATTTTTGCTTCTTAAGAAGACTAAATAAGACAAATGACATTGACATGCATTTTTCCTTGTCATACTCAATTAAGGTGCCCAAAGATATCTCTTATATTATATAAGAGGGACACATACCGTCTTGATCATATACTTCCCTCCATATGATATGTGACATAACCAATGACTACCTCTCACATCAACTTAGTGATGAGCAACAAAGAGTAGTGCTCAAGTGTGTGACTCACATGTAGGAAACTTTATGATCTTAGGTTAAAGGACTACATGTACCATGGTCATTATAAGAACCACTTTTGATACTCATATAATGATCCATATGTAGACTTTATATGTCATATAAGTCTCCACATATGTTGGTCTTTATGTATTATCATAATCCATTCCACAATAATACTCAACGAGTGACATTTAAGAATACTATTTAATACCTTATAGGGCCTATAGGCCCATTCCAAGGGCTAGGCTGCCTAACTGTTGCATTAGGCCTGAGTTTATCATCAGCACAACTCAACATGCTAGCACCCATGCTAAGAAGAAAAGAGACTCCAAGAAGGAAGGGCAATTCCAGATTAATGAGAGTTTCTTTCCTACATGATCTCTTCCTAGCACTATAAAGAGAGATCTCTGCAGCATCTACAAGGTATGTTCAACTTTCTACAACCCTAGCCTCCAAAGCTTTCTTATTCTCTTACAAGGAACTAACTTGACTAGCAAATGCTTTCCCTGGGCACACAAATCGGGCCTCTAATGGCACCTTTGAGCACAAGATCACAGGTTCACATCTTCCAAGCTTCAAGGCTAGCCTTCCTAACTTGGTTAGTAGCTCCCTAGTTTAGCTATTAATTTTCCATCATTTATGGGAACAATAATGGTGAACACAGGGAGATCACAACAAAACCAGGATTTTTTTTATGACAAAAACACCATTGATGGCAACCCTAACCCTTAGGATCAGTTGGGAACCTTTAGGATCTGGACGCCATCTTGCAACAAAACTCCATTGCCTGCATGTGAAGGTAAGGGCCCTATTGTGCTTGCTGAAAATCAATTTTGGGCTCTCCAATACACCTTCTTCAAATAGCTAAAGGTTATTGTACAACAAAAAATTAAGAAAGCCCTACCAAGGGCATAGGAAAAGGTAGCAAAAGTCATCAAGCTCCTAGAAAAGTGAAAAAAAATCCCACTAAAGGATCTGCCATAGATCTCCTATGCTTGATCTGATGGCCCATGTGCTAACAATATCAATTTGGTCTTATGAAGGCCGGACCAAATGGAAGAGTGCTTGAAAGTAACCAATCCTTTTATAGGGACTTATGACCTATGATGGACATTAGCTATATGTGGATCTAGGCATTGATGAATGAAATCAATAACTTGCCGACCCCTGAAGGCTTTAAGATGCCTAAGATTGACCTTTATAATGGGTTGTTGGACCTTGTAGATCATCTACATGAAAGATATATGCCATAAGTCAATTAATGATTTATTATTAGATAATAAGTCATACATTTATCATATGCACTTTTAGGTATTATGTGACATAAGTAAGCTTATACTACATGTATAGTGATATATGTAAAAGAATGACATAAAGATGTCATGATAAGTCTATGTGTAATGTATGATTCTCATTGGTATAAGATATCATGAGAATATGTCCAAAGGTTATATGGAATAAAATCAAATTGATAATAGAGATTATCAATAATGAGACTTAATTTTATTATATTATAACCTTATAGATTGGTTCACAACCTATAAGCATAAAATGGGCATTATGTTCATAAAAGGTTGTCACATGCGTACTATTATAAGTGATAAGATAATGTGTCTGAAATTATTAGAGTGGAAACTCTTAGTACATGTGAGTATTTGTCGTAGACAAATATTGAGTAGGACCAAGTTCTGAATATTATATGGTGGTTATGTGAGTTTGATCAACCAATGATGCCAATTACTGGATATACTTAGATATATTGGATCAAATAATTAACACAATAGTATTTATAGTCATTCAATAGGGGTTTCACTACTCCTATAGTATGAGAGAATATTTGGAAAATATGTCTTTGTAATTTTGGTTTGGAAATCCACTAGTGGACGATTTAGAAATTTTTTATTAAATATTATTTTGATATATGAAATTATACTTGTATATGATATATATTTCAAATGTTTTCTAAATTTTTTTATATCCAAATCACTTAGAGACATAGGAATATGGGTTTCTGATTGACAATATCTTAATAGGAACTGGTGGCCTAATTCAAAGCATATGTAAATATTGGTAAATGAAGAGAATAATATAAAGTATATTGGTACTTTTCACAAAGTCTGTAAACTCCTGGCTAATTTTGCAAGATCATATAAAATAGAGTACAGGCTTGCAAATAATAAATGAGTCTGGGGCTAATTTGACAGGATAAGGAAATCCCAATAGGTCCCACACCACACTGTAAAGTCTTCCTATGTTTGCCTATAAATAAAAGTTTTGTGAGTTGTAAATGTGATAGCCACAACAACTACAACACAACATAAGGTATGTATGTAAGTTTCTTCACTAGAGAAATCATACTTCAAGCAAATTGGGAAGAGCAAAGAATTCATGTATATGATACTTAGAGATTTTGTGTTTGTGGAATTCGAAAACAGGGTACCCGTAGAATTACTCCTATGATCTGATCTTGGTACATGCTAATTGATAGCATGGAACTCTATAAAAATTCCAACACTACAATGCTACATCAGTTTCATGATGTTAGAGGGAGCCATAAATGTAGTCATATGGCTTGATGGAGTAGCAGCAACTTGGTTTGGAACCAACAAGGGGCATTATTTCATATCCTTTAAAGGCCTTTCGAAGACCTTAATGCGTCTCTTTTTTGGGAATAAGCCAACCCTAAACACAACAACTTACTTATTGAAGGTGTGGCAGAACAAGGATGAGCCCTTGAGAAACTTCTTTAGGAGATTCAATCCTAAAATCCTCCAGGTATAGAATTTATCCCTTGAACTACATTTAAATACAATAAGCCTAGGTTTGTTGAAGGATTACAGTTTGGCTAAACTAAGCAACCAAACACATGCACGTAGAGGAACTCAACAAATTGGCCCCTCAGGAAGAATAGTTAAAGCATAAGGACAATGGGTCCTTATAAAAAAAGAGTGGTTGAGGGTAGGAGACCTTGTACATGCATGAGATGATGTGAAACATACTGCATGCCTTTGAAAGGAAAAACATGGTGACTAAGTAGCCTTGGCCTATGAGTACCAAGGCCAATAGAAACCTAAAAAAAGTACTTTTGCTACCGTAAGGATATGGGCGATGGCACCAAGGATTTCTGGCAATTAAGCAACCAATTGAGGAGTTAGTCTAGGTAAAAAAGTTTAGGAAATATGTGGCATGACCTGATCCCTTATAGGAGGCAAGAGGAGAGAGCTTATAGCAAGGACAAAGATGATTGAGACTGTGACAAGGATCGAGGTCAAGAAAGACTCTTTCCCTATAAGGGACAACCGCTGTGGCCCTCAACCAATAGCTAAGGTCATTCACATGATCATAGATGGAGAGTTATCCTTGACTTGTAAGTGACAATAACATGAAATTACCCAACTAGAGGTGATTAAACTAAATAGTGTCTTGATGAATGCAAATGGATTGCTTGTGATTTTCTTGAATATCGAACCCATCGTCATTACAGTATGAACAAAAAACTTTAATATGGAATAGGTCTTTTATGTCACTACTAGAAAAATTAGGGTTTGTAAGTCTCCCGGAGCTGTGTGACAAGCACCACGTACATAGTCAGAAGAGGTAAGGTTCTTGCTCTAGGGATGATTAAACTACTTCTCATGTTGATAAAGGTCACAGATGATGGAACCATAATTTGTGACTCATAGACATCTAAGTTCCTTGCCCTAGATGTGCCTTCATTGTACAAGGCTCTACTGGGAGAGCCATATAGGTATAATTTTATATCCACTAGACATTAAATGGCTAACCATGGTCTTTACATCCTTGTTGGTACACCCTCGTTGGGGGTGCCATTATTTATGTTGACCAAGCATTAGTCTAGAAGAGTTACATGGCCAACCTACATGGGCCTTTGAGCAGTAGGGAGCTGGCCAACACTGACCACAACAGGAGGAAAAAATAGTCCTCCAAGAATGAGCCTAGTGGACCTTTCAAAAAGGATTATGAGGTGGTAGACACAGCCTTTGGAAAATCTATCAAAATTAACAAAGACCTTCTTGATGAGGTAAACAATAAGCATTCATTAAGTTTTTATGGGCTAACATAGAAATATTTGCATGGTCTCTTAGTGACATGCCAGGATAAACCTAGATGCCATCACCTAAAACCCCTTGACCTAGGCAGTACAATAGAAAAACAGAAACATGGTGCAAGACAGAGCAAACTACATCAGAAATGAGGTCAAAATGCTCCTAAAGCAAGGCATCATCTGAAAGGTGTAAGACCCAAATTGGCAGGCCAACTTTGTTTTGATGAAAAAGAAGAATGATAATTGTAGATTGGCATATGTGCATGGACTACACTATCTTTAATGATGCATGCCCAAAGGATCCTTACCCACTACCATTAATTGATTAGTTGGTTAATGCCATTATAGAATTTAAAGCCCTCTCCTTTATGGATGCCTTCAATGGGTATCATTAAAGTAGGATGGATCTTTGGGACGAGCAGAAGAATATCTTCACCATGGGAGAGGTTGTCTGCTACTGCCAAAGGATGTTATCTGGGGTTAAAGAATGCAAAAGCAAATTATCAAAGGTTGATAGAGAAGGTTTTCTCAAACCAACTATGTGTAATATGGAGGTGTATGTGGATGGAAAGATGGTCAATAATAGGCCTTGGAACGTCTGATCGACAACCTTAGAGCTACCTTCCAATATATGTGACAATTCAACAAGTACCTCAATCTTAAAAAATGCACTTTTAGGGTTAAGGCAGCTAAATTTTTAGGCTACATGGTCTTTGAGAGATTGATCAATCTTAAGCCTAACAAAATGAATGCCATTTTGATGATACCCGACCCAAGGATAAGAAGGATATGTAAAAACTAGCTAGAAGGTTAACCACCTTCGGGTGCTTCATCTCTAGATTTGGGGACAGGTGTTGCCCATTCTTTGGGATTCTTAAGAAAGGAATGAAATGTATATGGACTGACAAAACCATAACTGCCTTTTAAGGGATAAAAGATTATCGAATTCCTATGCTCAAATAGCCATGCCACGAGGGATTCTGTAATCCTATACCTTGTAATCACCTTTGCTAGATTGTCATAGTAATAGTTAGAGATAAAGGTGTAGAACAATGGCCCATCTATTATGTTAGTCAAACCCTCCAAGCGGCAAAGTCACGATACCCTTTCTAACATTAGGCTGTCTTTACCTTTGCAAAGCCTTAAAAAAGTTGAGGCCCTACCTTTAGACACATAAAGAGATCATTAAAATGGGGCTCTTATTGAAGAACATATTGCAAAAGCTAGACCATTTTAGCAAACTAGCCAAATGTGCATCAAATTAGGAGGATTTGACAAACAAAACAAGCCTCAAAGGGCCATTAAGGCATAACAGTCCTCTCTATCTTTTTAAGTCGAGGAAGATATTTCTTTGTGTCTCACCACCTTTCTCAGTAGGGGCAACCATGGCAGTGTTGGGTTGCTCAACTATGTGAGCTACCCTTCCAAAAATAGATTTATGAGGTATCATTTAACATAAAGAAGAAAAATAGGATGAAAAGTTCACTAGGAAGGCTGGATAGCCATATTGGAACCAATTAGAAATAGAAAAATACTATAAAGCACCAAAAATTGCAATACAAAGAAATTTCCATTTACCTAGCAAGTAGTGCTAAATAATAGTGAGAAGACTAGATTCAACATAAGTGCTAGAAAAATTGCATGATACAAATGAAAAATAGGAGAGTAGGAGATGTGAGGAAGAAAAAAGTGAAGTAAGAGAGAGAAAAAGTAAGTTTGGGAGTAGAGAAGAGAAAATAAGTATCAAAGAGGAGAAGGATAAAACCCTAGGTTTTTATAGGCTTCGAGATGCTTTTTTGCCTTTGGTCTTAAGAACTGCTACCATCAAGACTTTTAGATTGGGCCAATAATAGAGTATCACGTGGCCCTCAAAAGCCGCAAGTATCACATGCTCAGTTTGTTCTGACTCTCCTAGTTGGAGGCTCTTTTGAGGAAGGTAAAGTGGTTGAAACTTAGTTTGGAACCTTAATTCAAGTTCACATAGCAAGAATTAATAAGTTAGACAAAATTCACTAAGTTCCGAGGAGTTGAAGGCACCAAATAGAGCCAGGGGCAAAATGGTAATTTTTCATCTTGAAGTGTGGGGCTGGGTCCCAAAAGTTAAAAATGAGTTTTGAAAATATAACTTTTTCTTTAGATCCAAACTTAATTCAAATAAACAAGATTTGACCAAGTTTGACTAGTTACTAGTTAAAAAGAGGAGGCTTTTTGTAACTATGCATAAAATTTGGTGGCTTTTGTTTTAAAAGGGTATAAAGGTTGGTAAAGTGGAAAGGAGGCTTCCATTTTCACTCCAAACCCGAGCTCATCCTTCACTCTACCAATTCTTCATGAAATCAAGCACAAAACCAAGAGTTTTTGGTGAAAATTTAAGCTACCAAGGGTGTACATGCATTAAGAAGCTTGTTCTAAGTAGAATTTCATGTTTTTGGAGCTTGGAACCAGGTTTCCAGCTACCCCCAATTTTTTTATGTGAGATAACTTATGATTTCAAGTGAGTTCTTGTTTATTTGACGATTGGGAGCTTAGGTTTTGGTTAGAAGTTAGCAATTTTGTGTTTTATGCCTTTGGTTGCTTGGAACTAGGAATGACTTTAAGGAATTTGGTTTTTGTGGAAGAGTTGCTTGATTCTTCCTTGTGAGTTGAAGTTAAGGTAAAGGAGTTATGTTTTCAAGCTTGATTAATGCTATTGGAGTATGGTTGCTTGATGAATTCAAGTAGTTTTGGCAATAGCATTAGTTAGTGGGCAAGGTTGATCATGGTGGACTATTAGTTTTGTGGAGCTTGGAATTGATAGCCAAAGGGCTATTACCCTCCAAACTCCGAAGCTCTGACGAAGCACCGCCCTCAGAAAAGACGAGCGTCACCCTCGAAGAATGCAAGCACCAACCTTGGGAAAACAAGGTCCGCAGTCATTGACCCCTTGACCCCGGTGATCCGCCATCACCCTCGGGGAATAACAGGACTAACCATAGGAACATGGTACACTACCACCATCGGTAAGATGACCTGAACAACTTCGGGAGGAGTAGACTCACCATCCTTGGCAGGAGAAAACATCCTCCGAAGAGGATCCTCTGTGCTGAGGGGCCTTCCGAGTGACTGGAGCAACCTCGGCTAGAAGCTCTCATATCCCGGAGAGGTCTCCTTCACCGAATGGGTCTTTTGAAAATGAAAAGAACAGTTAAGGACGCTCTGACACAGAGACCTCAAACACACCCCTAACACACAGGCCTCCCACGGCCCTGACTTCTAGCCAGAACGGCCTATGGCTAGCTGGAGATCCCCAACCCTAAAGGTACGGACCGCATCTGGCCGAACACGTGTCATGATCTGAGCGGGCTGTGTCAAACGGACTTCTCGCAATGTCCTCCCATAAATACTTGGGGAAACGATCTTGGTAAGGACATAGGCTAAACTCTCAAGAGAACTCTACTCTTTACTCTCCATTCACTACTCTTTACTTTCCAAATACTGACTTGGGCATCGGAGGCTCCTCCCTCGGAAACACACTTCGAGGACTTCCTAAACCCTGTTCTTTTGAGCATTTCAGCCAATCTCACGACGGAAGTCTCTTCTACCGGCATCTTCATACCAGAAGTCTCTTTTAGGCCTACCACGTCAGACAACGAAGATGCCGATGGGCATTATTTGGCGCCATCTGTGGGTACTCACCCTCAGGTAGCGGTCGTTGAGACTTGGTGTTCTAAGGATAAGGGACTCCCGAAGTCCCCATCCGCGCCGGAGAATCAACCGGTGACCGAACAACTTGCCAAAGGGACTTTTTTGCCTGAGGACGAACATCCTTTAATGATCACGATGAGCTTCCTACATGATTTTCAGTGCTCTGTTGTGGCTGACATGACATAACAGTTGGACCAAAGGTGGTCACAACCACCTTCGGGCCGAAGGGCATGTTCACCAACTCCCCGTCGGGATAGAAGCCCGAAGTCCACTCACCGGAGTTCAAGGAGTGGGGACTTTCGTGACGAGTCCTCAACGGAGGACGTACCCCCTAGAGGCCGACATACTGGAGAAACGGGATCCAAATGGGCTAGGACTTCCCGCCAGCGAAGTTCTTCATCGGAAGAGAGATCACAATCCCCCCGCCACTGAAGTTACTCCCCGAAAAGGAGGGATCGTTCTCCATTGTCGGAGGCCTCCAGGCAGTGAGAAGAGCCAAGTGCCACCATCCTCATGGAAAAGATCCTAGAGAGGTTAGAAAAAGTAGAGAGGCAGATCGCCCGAAAGCCTGTCTGGTCAAGGTTATTTGAGACCTTCACCGGAGAAGAGTCACCCTTCGTCCGGATAGTAGTGGAAGCACCAATGCCAAGCAATTTTCGGGTGCCTTGCTTGGAAACCTATGATGGGCATAGTGACCCTCAAGCCCACCTAACCAAGTACAGGCATAACATGGTGCTACATGGTGCCGATGAGGCTACCCTTTGCAAGTGCTTTGAGGTCACCCACTCCGGCCCGGCAACCGCGTGGTACAACTCCCTCGCCCCTGGAACTATAATGAGTTTCCAAGAACTGTCCACGGCATTCACGTAGCAATTCATCGGCAGTAGGCCAACGGTAAAGATGCCCGTTCAGATGTTCAACTTAGCAGAAAGGAATGGGAAGACCATTCGTGACTATGTCGAAAGGTGCAATCATGAAGCCCTGAGTGTGCTGGACTTCCGTCCCAAAATACACATACTTGCCATGATAAGGGGACTTCAGAGAGACTCACAACTCTTTTACGAGTTCTCTAAAGACATGACGGAACAACACATGACGGCTGAGGAGCTTAGGATGGAGGGGCCAAAGTCTGAGCACATGCGCCCCGAAGGACAAAACAGCCAACCTCGGTATCCAACCGAAGGTGGAATGAGACCTCAAAAGTAGAGAGGGAAGAAGCCAGTGATGTTCACCCCCTTGAACACCTTGAGAACGAACATACTACTGGCAATGGAAAAGCAAGGCACCCAGATCTAGCGACCGAAGGGCATGACCTCAGAAAACAAGAAAAGTATGAAAAAATTCTATCAATTCTATCGGGATCATGGTCATGACACTGAGGATTGCTTCCAACTCAGGAAGTACATCAAGTCCCTGATCAAGTCCCTGACCGAAGGGCATGACCTCAGAAAACAAGAAAAGTATGAAAAAATTCTATCAATTCTATCGGGATCATGGTCATGACACTGAGGATTGCTTCCAACTTCGGAAGTACATCAAGTCCCTGATCAAGCAAGGCCAACTTTGCTGGTACTTACGGATGCCCTCTCCCAGGGGAAGGAGGGAGGAGGAAAGAAAGGAAGATGAGGACTACGATTCTGACTGACGTCGGAACCGAAGTCCCAAGAAGAATCCTTCACCATCAGCTAGAGTAATCCAGATGATCACCATGGGACTACCTTCGGCAGAGAGGAAGAGGAAAGCCAGGGAGATCTCGGTGATGGAATTTGGTAACCCATCAAACAAGCTCGTTTGGAAAGATGGGTCTACCGTAGTATTCCCACATGATGACCCACTCCTTATTATGGCAAGGATTAGGAGTTGGGACATAAAAAGGGTGCTCCTGGATGACGGGTCCAGTGCCGATGTCCTATTCTCCCACCTGTTGCCAAGCTTGGGCATCGCAAAAAATGACCTCAAACCTGTAACATCCCCTACCTTCGAGGTAGGTCCTTCCGAACTCCCTGTCCTCGGGTGGATTGACTTATCTCTGAAGTTAAGGGGAACTTCAATTCAGAACAATGGAGAGCTCTTTGCCTCAGCCGTGACTAGGTTCATAGTCATTGACGTCCTCTCTTCGTACAATGTAATCCTTGGAAGGCAGACTCAAGGGAACTTTCACATCCGACCAGATGTGAAGAACCTGACAGTCACCTTTGGGACGAAGGAGGGGGACACAGAAATATTTATTGATCAAGCTGAGGTCCGGAAGGTTTTCGTAAGGGCGAGACAAAGCCCGATGAAAGTGCACATGCAGACCTCGGAAGAGAAGGGCATAAAGGCCGAAGAGGCTATAGAAGGAGAGAGAAACAACTCAGAGAAAATCAAAACTAAGAATGTAGAGCTTGTCCCAGGCCGAAGTACCCATGTAGGGAAATAGCTAGCCGAAGGTGACAAGCAAAACCTTGTATCTTTCCTTTAATGAACAAAGATCTATTTGCCTACTCGCCGAAGGACATGTCTGGGGTAGACCCTCGCATAATTCAACATAGTCTTAAGATACAACCTGACGCGAAGCCTGTTCGCCAAAAAAAGAGAAGCCTTTCGGCACATACGAACAACTTCGTTAAAACTGAAGTCCAACGGTTGATGGATGCGGACATAATAAGGGAAGTCAAATATTCTGAATGGCTTAGTAATGTGGTTATCGCCATGAAAGAAGGGAGTGACAAACTCTGAATGTGCATCAACTTTCGAAACGTGAACGATGCTTGCCCTAAGGATTCATATCCTGTGCCGCTAATAAACCAGTTGGTGGACTCAACCGCCTAGTATGGCCTCTTTAGCTTCCTCGACGCCTTCATTGGGTATCATCAAATTAGGATGGACCCCAAAGACGAGGAAAAAATCACCTTCATCACCGAAGTTGGTACATACTGCTATATTAGAATGCCTTTTGCGCTAAAGAATGCTGGGGCCACGTACCAGAGGTTGATGGAGAGGGTCTTCGGCTCCCAAATCAGGAGAAACATGGAAGTCTACGTTGATGATATGATAGTTAACACCAAATTGCCAAGTAGTCATACCATAGAGTTAGAGGAAACATTCCACCAGTTGAGGACATTTGGAATTCGTCTCAACCTCAAAAAATGTGTGTTCGGGGTGAATGCTGGTAAGTTCCTCGGATTCATGGTGTCGGAAAGAGGTATTGACGCCAATCCAAAAAAGGTCAAGGCCATGCTGGGATTCTCAACTCCCACAATGACCAAGGATGTGCAAAGACTCACGGGGAGAATTACTCCCTCAGTAGATTCATCTCCAGATATGGGGATTGCTGTCGACCGTTCTTCAAAGTCCTCACTAAAGCAGCAAAAAATGGAGGTGACCTCGGGACCAAGGTGCACCCTTGGAACGAAGACTACCAAAAGACTTGGGAAGAGCTTAAAGTCTACCTAACCCGTCTGCTGACACTCCGGCAGCCATGGGAAGGAGAACCCCTCATACTCTACCTCACCGTCACCAAAAAGGCGGTAAGCTCGGTCCTTGTAAAGGAAGAGGGGGCAAAGCAATGGCCAGTATATTATGTGAGCAAGTCTCTGCATGGTGCCGAAGTCAGGTACCCCTTGCTACAAAAGGCTAGTTATGCCATGGTACTTGCAAGCAGAAGGTTACGACCCTATTTCCAAGGGCACCTCATTGTTGTGTGAAGTAACCTGCCTCTTCGGGATATCATGAAGAAGGTAGACTACTTGGGAAGGCTTTCGAAGTGCTACATCGAGCTCGGTGAGTATGATATCACCTATGAGCCGAGGAAGGTAATTAAAGCACAGGCATTGGTAGATCTCATTGCTGAGGTACCCGTTGCCGAAGACAGTCTACCTAACCTCGGAAAGGATGAACCTGAGTGGACTCTGTTTGTTGACGGGGCCTCCGGCTCCGAACATCAAGGAGCTAGAGTAATTCTTCGTGGTCCTAAAGGTATGGAAGCCATGAAGGCCATCAAATTCAGGTTTAATGTCACCAACAATATGGCAGAATATGAAGCCCTCATAGCAGGTTTGTGCCTCGCCAGAAGAGTTGGTGTGAGAAACCTAAAGGCCCACAGCGATTCTCAGCTAGTGGTCCGACAGATGGCAGAGGACTACAGTGCGCAGGACCTAACCTTGGCAAAGTATCATGACCTCGTATCAAAGCTCATCCAGGAGTTCGACGCAGTACACATCGAGAACATGCCTAGTCGGGACAATACTGAAGTAGATACTTTGGCTAAGTCAAAAAAGTCCACCGAGGTGCTAAGTCACCCGAGCATAGCAATAATGAGCATAGCAACCCCAGAAAGAGGGTGGAAAAATCCTATAAAAAAGTATCTGATGACTTCGGAACTTCCCGAAGACCCTTTTGAGGTAGCAAAAGTGTGAAGACGTTCTGGACGATATTTCTTGATCGGAGAGGAGTTATACTGACAAGGGTACGCGAGTCCACTACAAAGGGTGTCAGCGAAAATGATGTAGAGACAGTCCTCAAAGAAGTCCACGAATGGGCCTGCGGTTCCTACATAGGAACTGACGCTCTGGCAGGAGTAGTACTTCGTCAGGGATACTTCTGGCCCACCTTGAGGAAGGACACAAGGCAATTTGTCCAAAAATGTGACAATTGCCAAAGACACTCTGGCATCCAGAGGTTACCCTTGGAAATGGTAGGTCCGGCTAACTACCCTTGCCCCTTCGCGATATGGGGTATTGACCTCATTGAGCCTCTCCCAACTGCACTCGGAGGAGTGAAGTTCTACATAGTCGTAGTGGATTACTTCACTAAATGGATTGAGGTAGAGCCTCTGGCAACCATATCGGCGAAGGACGTACAAAAATTCATCTGGAAGAACATCGTATGCAGATTCAGCATACCAAAGGTGATAGTGGCCGATAATGGTTCCCAGTTTATTGACAAGGGGTTCCAAGAATTCATTACTGACCTCGGGATAAAAATGCACTTCCCCCTGGTAGCTCATCCTCAGAGCAACGGACAGGTAGAGGTGTCAAACATAACCATAAAGGATGGTTTGAAAAAGAGATTGAAGGAAGCAAGAGGAAAATGGCCAGAAGAACTTCTTAGTGTGCTATGGAGCTATCGGACGACCCCCCGAAGGGCCACAGGTGAAACGACTTTCTTTCTCGTATTCGGCACGGAGGCCATTATTCCTGTTGAAGTAGTTCAGCCATCCATAAGGATACAAGTGTTTGACGAAGAGGGGAATGACCTTGGGTTGAGAACCAAGCTGGACCTAATTTACAAACATAGAGAAGTGGCTGAGCTTAAAAGAAGAGCTTTTCAGCAAAGGGTAGCTATCGCTGCGAACTCGCATGTCAAGTGAAAAGGAATCAGGAAGGGGGACCTCATCCTCCAAATGGCTGAGTTTGAGCCCCGAAGACCATCTCACGGAGTACATTTGGGTGAACTGGGAAGGGCCCTATTTGGTTCTTGATGAAGTTCGGCCAGGCGTCTACAAGCTCGACGATGCCGAAGGTGGAGAACTTAGGAATACATGGCATTCAAATGCCCTGAAAAAATTCTACACTTAGAAAAATTTCTAAGGAAAAGAGTACCTATGTACAAAAATGATACATCTTCTCCAAAGAAACAATAACCGAACATGGTTGATAAAAATAGGCCAAGCTTTGCCGAAAGATATTGGCCAAAACTGGCGCTATATGTGCTGAAGGCGGTTATCTGGATAACAGGCGTGAAGGATACTTACTATCTTCCCGAGGGACCTGGACCGAAAATGGTTGAACTGACCCTCGGTACTGAAGATAATATAAGAGAAATATGTCTTGAGACTTAGCCAAATTTTGGAGGAGGAAATTTTTTTTTCATTAATGCATTTGTTCAACGAGACAAAGAAAAAGAAGAAGAAAAAAGAAAGCCTATTCAGGGACGCCTAGGGGGCCTGGCCATCTTAATCTACTTCACCACCAACTTCCTTTGTCACATCCTTCGGTGTTGGAGGAAGGGCAAAGGGAAGATTGAGGTGCTATATCTTCGACCATGTCCAGCGAGGCCCTTCGGGGATGTCCAGACCCGCCAAAAAGGAAACGTCGAGGTCTGGGTACTTGGCCAAAACTTGGTGTTGAGCCAAATAGAAGTCATCTTGGAATGAAACCATGGTTACTTGATCAGCTTTGTCCTTCTCGATAGCCAAGTCGTTCAGCTCGTCCTTTAGCTCAGTAACCTCCTTCTCCAGCTTCTTCGTCTTCTTTTTCTTCTTCTCCTTCTTTAGCGCATTGACCTCGGCTTGAAGTTCAGCGTTGTCTACAAGGGCCTTCGTAAGGAGTGCAAAGTCCTCCTCATTCTCTTTTTGATAGGTCTCATTAGCCGAAGTTAGCTCGATGACCTTCATGCCAAGGTCAAACACCTTCTTGGAGAAATCTTGAAAGAGCTCCTCCTGACTTTTAAGAACTCCTCCCAAAGTTTGACCATCTCCTCCTTGGCTATCTTGTTTAGCTCAGCGTACTTAACGACTGAGCTGGCATAAAATACGTTGGCCTTCTCCAAGAGCTCTTTCATCCGAGATAGGACCGAAGACTGCTTTGCTGCCCAAGCTCTGAAGTATCCACTGTATGCTAAGAGCTACAAAGGGAAGGACACACGGTTAAGTTTTGCAAGGCAAAGCAAACACTTAGAAAAATTTAGTAAAAGAATAAAGGTTCAAAGGAAACCTGGGTAGCATGTTCGGACATCCTCACGGCGAGGACCTCCTCATTCGGGCACTCCTCACTGAGGGACTTGAAGGTGGCATTGGTGAGGATCTCCTTCGCCATCTGAGGAGCCATTTTCTGGTTGCCCTCGGAGAACAAGTTCATGTCCTCCGTGAAGGTCTAGAAAGGCTCATTTGGCACCTTGTCCCTCTAGATGTGGAAGTCTCAAAGGGCCCACTCCCGATCGTGTTCCACCATCCACACAGTGGACGCCTACTCCTTTGCAAAATCACGCCAAAGTTCCATCAGCATATTATCCCTTAGCCATACGTCTATAAGATATAAAATGCCGAAAAATCCTAAACTCATAGAAAAATGGCTAAGGGACAAACCTGGTAGAACCTCGGTGACATCCTCCTCGGAGTAGCTGACCTCCTGTACATCGGCAAAGACCTGCTTGCCGTTCCTTCTTTGGCGCTCCTCGAGCTCTTCAACGGAAGGGCCCCCCGCCGAAGTCCCCAAGACATTGGCCTCGGTAGTAGGGCTTCGTGGAGTCGAGCTGACCCCCGACTCCGAGGGTGGGTTGGCGCGAACCAAAGTCTGGTCCTGCACCTCCATGTCGCTTTTGGGATAGGGGGAATAGGGTCTTCCTTGGCCTTCTTCCTCGCCAAAGATGGCCCTCCCCCATCCATCTTCTTCCTCTTTGGGGTAGTTTTCTTCCTTTGCTGCTCCCCCTTTTCAACCTGCCCAAGGAACAGGGACTTGTAGAAGGAAGTGGATTGATCACCCATCTCTGAAAAAGGAAAGACATCAGTGTAAGTCCAAAGGAGTGCATATAACAAAATCTGGAAGATAACTTACTCTCCATAAGGCATTTGTATGTGAGCTTGCGCCGAAGAAGCATCACTAGCCATGCCTTTTTCCCGTCTAAGGCAGGCTTCGGCATGTCCAGATCGATCTTATGTTCCTTAACTACCCCTAACTCCTGAAGAACCTCTTCGGTCATGATGTTCTACTTGATGGGAAAAGGGTACAAGGAACAATGAGGGACCTCGGGGTCTCAGTTCGTGACAGCGAGAATGTGGCTGTCGAAGTCATCAAACCTCATTTCTAACTAAGGGGTTAGTAGGCTTCGGGGGTCAACTACATTGGCATTCAGAGTCTCCGAGGCCCACCTGGTTGGCACATGTTTCCATGCCTCAGCCACCTTCAAAAAGAAAAATTTCTTCTGCCAACCTCGCCAGCTGTCCTTCGTGTTGAAGGTGAATGTGTACTTTTTATTCCCAGAACCCCGAGGAAGCAAAAAATAGAAACCACCCTTCGGGATGGGGTGAAGTTTGCAATATTGCATGAAGATGATGAAGTAGGGCTCTATCCCGAAGACCCCACACATGCAGAGGAAGGCGTTAAAATAACAATAGGCATTCGGAGGAAGTTAGTTCACAGCTATGCCATGAAATTGGCAGAACTCGCAAACCATTTTCGGGGGAGGGTACCGAAGTCCGGCCTTCAGTTGGGCCCAAAAAATGGTAACCTCATCCGAATGATACATGTAACTGAGCAGGCCTGCAGTAGGTAGCCTAGCCACAGTGTAAGAGGGAAGGTAGAACTTAGCTGCCCACTTCTCCATTTTCTTTGAAGTGGTGCAGCATGAGTGAGAGTCAAAAAAAGCCCAACTTTCGGGAATGGGACAAACGGTCAAGAGTGGGGTCAGAAAAGACATATTCAGGAGAAGGAAATGACTTTGGAAGAATGGGACGAATTCAAAAAAGTAGAAAAGGCTAGAAACAAAGAAAATCGAAGGACTTCAGGAAGGAAAACCCACCAAAACTCTTGCCGAAGTTAGGATATGTGAACGCCGTCATGAAAACTTGCCGGAAATCGCACTGCCGCTCAAGCCGTCGCAAGAAAAAGGGAGAAAGGTTGAGAGAAAATGAGAGCAAAATGGCAGCAAAAGAAAGCAAGGAGGGAGAACTTTGAGGAGATGAAGGTTTATATAGGCCAAAGGGAGTAGGCAAATTGTTGCCATAATTACCCCTTGAAGGCGAAGAGATGCGGTTGGTACCACTGACGTGACTGTCCACCAATTGCCACATGACACGTGTCACCCGATGTAGGAAACGAGGGCACACCTCCTGACAGCACGGAAGCCTAGGCAAGCTTATCAAAAGTGACGCATCTGTCTGATTAGAAGACGTAACGATTCACTGACAAACGACACAGGCCCAAAGAAAGGAGGTATCCACCTCAGCCTGACGGAATAACTTTAGGAACATCAAAAATTCGGCCAAAAACTGGGAGAGCCACTTGAGTACTAGAGGAGCTACCTTGGTTAGGAGAGGCATCTCAGATTGCCGAAACTCTTTTCGAAGAAGATAACCTCAGCTAAAAATTCAGTCATGACAACTGAATTAACCACCACCTTCCACGAAGACTCCTATGATTTGCTCAAACAACCGAAGATATAACTTCGGCTTTTCGTGGGGGGCATGTGATAGCCAAAGGGCTATTACCCTCCAAACTCCCAAGCTTTGACAAAGCACCACCCTCGGAAAAGACGAGCATCACCCTCAAAGAATGCGAGCACCAACCTCGGGAAAAGAGGGTCTGTAGTCCTTGACCCCCTGACCTCGGTAATCAACCATCACCGTCGGGGAATAACAGGTCTGACCTCGGGAACATGGCACAATACCACCATCGGTAAAATGACCTGACCAACTTCTGGAGGAGTAGACTCACCATCCTCGGTAGGGGAAAACATCCTCTGGAGGGGATCCTCTGTGCCGAAGGGCTTTCCGAGTGACTAGAGCAACCTCGGCTAGAAGCTCTCATATCCCGAAGAGGTCTCTTTCACCGAAGGGGTCTTGTGAACACGACAAAAATGGTTAAGGAGCCTCTAACACAGAGACTTCGCACACACCCCTGACTTCTGGCCAGAACGGCCTACGGCCAGCTGGAGATCCTCATCCCCGAAGGTACGGACTGCATCTAGCCGAACACGTGCCATGATCTAAGCGGGCTGTGTCAAATGGACTTCTCCCAATGTCCTCCTATAAACACTTGGGGAAACGACCTTGGTAAGGACACAGGCTGAACTCTCAAGAGAACTCTACTTTTTACTCTTCATTCACTACTCTTTACTTGCCAAATACTGACTTGGGCATCGGAGGCTCCTCCCCCGGGAACACACTCTGGGGACCTCCTAACCCTTGTTCTTTTGAGCATTTCAGGCAATCTCACGATGGAAGTTTCCTACCATATCATACAACGAAGATGCCGACGGGCATCAGGAATGATGTTACAATGCATCATATGTAGGCCTATGATAGTTGGTTGTTGTCTTTGCAACATGTTTTACAGGTATGTGAAGTTGGAAGGCCATCCAAGCATGTTTGGTATGTTTGGGAAGTCTTCCAAGGTGATAGCAGCAAAACTAGAAAATTATGGGCATCACAGGCATTGGCGATGAATTGCTAATACCCGCGACACGCTACTAGAGCCACAAAAAACCCACAGTGGGTTGATAACTGTGGCAATACATCACCACGGTTATGTTGGCTGAAATTTGTAGTTTTGCATAAAGGTTTGAGGGGAGGGCCGAGGGGGTGCTTAGGGTACCTTGGGGTCTAAGTATTCTGGGGTTACTCCAAGACTTGTAAAACTCCTCTAAGACCTAGGAGTTTTCTTGGGTTTTTATGGTTACTTTAGCCATAAGCAAGAAAACTAGCTGTTAAAGGCCACAATGAGGTATCACTAGATTGGGTGAAAGGTTTATTAGCACCGGTGACCTAGCCGTGCCATCAGGTGTGAGGTTGCGATGTGAAACCTTAGTGCACCTAGTGGTTCTTTATGGCCTAGTCGACAATAGTCCTACCATAGTGCCCCTGTACAACATAAGGGAGTTTCAACTAGTGAATCATCATTGGTTAGGCTAGTAAGCTATGGTTGCTAGTAGGCAAGGCTCTGCCTTGTAGTTCAACGACTAGAACGAAGAAAGGTCCCAAGGGACTAAAAGATATGCGTATAAGTTTAGCCTCAAGCTGAAAGAGCTCTCAGCAGGTTACATATGTTCACATATGTGTTGTCCTTAATAACTTTTCTTGCAGGTGAAGACCTCTTATTGAGAATTCTTGAATTCTTACTCCCTAGTTATGTTGTGCAGATTCTTATGTTGTTGGGTCGAATAACTATTGAGGGTTGTCATAGTAGTTTATGGTTGCAGGTACATTGCTTGAGAATCTTTGTGATTTTAGTCTACTTGGGTTATTTGTTGGTTAAGTAACATGATAACTATAGTGTTTTCTCGGTGACAGAGTCTAGCAGCACATGGACAGGACTTTTGTGACTCGCCACTAGGACTTACCTCCAAGGTGGTAGTTAGTTTGAGGAGATCTCAGTCGAGGCTTGTATGAATTGCACACCTAGTTGCCTCCTATGTCTATATTTTGAGTTTTAGACTCTAGGGTTGTTCTTGGGTGAGGACATTAGTCTATTTTTTACTGAATGCTCTTACACGGTTGATATGTGTAGTAATAATGATATAAATGTTGATTTTGTATGCTTTGGCAACTTGAACTTGTTTCTATCAAAACTATCTTGACCAAGCGAACATTTTTGTGGTTTCCATTTACTCTAGTCAAAGCATAAAGAACATGCATCTTGCATATTTTAGGTTAATCAACTACTATCATGAAGTTTTAATTTGCGCACATATACAGCTAGCCAATTGCAACCACCATGAGACCAGTTCTCATAGGCTTCCTAGGCAGGGCCAAAGGCGAGCATGTCACAGTCACACATCTAACACACATTAATTAAGCATTGTTTCAACTCCTAATCGACTGTTAAACGACAACAAGTGTCTGGCCAACATGACAATTGGCTTTAGTTATCCTCCAAGAGGCATCTTTTTGCCTTCCATTCTTTTAAGTGACATCTTTACACCTCTATTATTCATGAAATGACATTTAATAGAAGAAGGCATTGTTTTGCCCCCAGGGCACTCAAGTTGCACTGTTTCATTCCTGGGTTGTCCATAAGACTTCAATTTGCCTTGGTAACCTATGAGGCATTGACACATCTCATTTAAGAATCGTTTCACAAGTAAAAGGAATCTTTCTAAGAAAGGCATCATTTTGCAATGGGATTCATAAAATGTACGCCCATATCTCTCATTTTTTTATAGATGGGAAATTTTGAAAACCATACAAGGCCTGTGGGACCATAAAAAGGGCCAGATTGCCTAACTGTTCTATTAGGGTTTAGTTTGTCATCCACAACCAACACCCTTGCTAAGAAGAAAGGAGACTCCAACAAGGAAGGGAATCCCACATTTATAAGAGTTTATTTCCTACACGATCTCCCTCTAACACTATAAAGATGGAGCCCCATGACATCTCCAAGGTGGTTCGACTTTCTACAACCTTAGCCTCTATAGCTTTCTCATTCTTTTATGAGGAGCTAACTTCACCGTTGGTGGGTTTTCCACCAACACATAACTCAAGGCTTTGATAGTGTCTTTGAGATCAATATCCCATGTTCATATCATCCAAGCTTCAAATCCAACCTAGCCGGTTTGATTGGTAGTTCCTAGTCTAGCTATCACCATTATTCTAGGGTTATAATTATGTTTGGTCATATTATGCATAAATAAAAGAACAAACACAATTATTGAAATAATATCTCAATGAAATATCATGATTCAAGTATAGAATACAATTATCTAATGATTGGCTTTTGAGCACATCTCTAACAACAAGGACATCTCAGGTTGCACTAACATTTTGGGTATTGGAACATTTAGCAAGTTCCATGCGATGTTTATAAGTTCCATATAAATGAAAAACATATTATGATCATTTGAATTTATTTAATTTCATAAAATAATTAAAATTCAAAAAGTTGTGACTATTCTAACAATTGTATATTTTTTTTGGAGGACATATTTCTTCATGAATAATTGTGTTTATTGTAAGAGATATATATTTATGAATAGTTGTGTCTGTTAGGTGAAGAGTTATGTTTTTTAATTTTCTATATAAATAAGTCATTTCACAACCTTAAAAGAGTTATTTTACATAGCTTTGTTGTATCTGTTGGGGAAAATGCCCCAATTACCCATCATGTGCAGCAGAACAACGAACATGATCAAATAAGCACACACAATTTAACATGGTTTGACTCTTAACTAACCTACATCCATCGATAAGAGAAAATCCACTTAAACAAAATATAGAGATTATAGTAGAGGTATGTCTTTAATGCTCATGCTGGCCTATGGATCCCCTACACACCACTGATAATCCTAACATCTTACTCTCACATAATTACAAGATATGAAAGTTGCAAAAAGCTTTCTATCCTAGCCCCCTTCGTCCTCCGGACCTTTCTTCTCTCTTGAAACCCTCACATCTTGCCTCTTCACCACATTAGCTTTTCTCTCATACCCAAACCCAAACACAACAAGCCTTTTTCTAGGCCACACATAATCCGAAACCATATCAAATAGGAAAACCAAATCATAAACAAATAGAAAAACTAAAACCAAATCCTAAACAAAATCAAAATCTTTAACCTTCTTGAATTTGAGCCAACAAACCCAACGATCTCCACATTAGCTCAAATTCTTCACCATAAATATGAAAATCATGAACATCGCTAAAGCACGAATAGAACAACAAATGGAAACAACTATGAACAACACGAACATGACTATGAACAACAAATGCCACCAAGACATGAACAACAATGAACGAAAACAACCATGAACCGAACATCACGAGCATTAACACACACAAACAAAATCTTCAATCTTCAAACTTGTACCGAGCCATCGAGATCACTTCACAACCATTATCAAATATCCCTAGGATGATTCCCTATGGCTCCACTAAACAATCCAAATGCTGTACTATGCCAAGCATTGAACTATACATTCCACCATGCCAAAATGCACCACATGGTCTACTGTACTAAGACCAAACCATAAGATCTGATACCACTTGTTGGGAAAAATTCCCGAATTACCTATCACATTTAGTGGAACAATGAACATGATCAAATAAGCACATACAAATTTAATGTGGTTCAACTCTTAAGTAACCTACATCCATGGATAAGAAAAAAATCCACTCGAACAAAATATAGAGATTACAGTAGAGGTATGTTCTTAGTACTTACGCTAGTCTATGGATTCCTTACACACCACTAATGATCTCAATATCTTATTCTTAGACAATTACAAAATATGAGAATTGCAAAAGGCTTTTTGTCCTAACCCTTTCCAGCCTCCGGACCTCTCATCCATATCTTGCCTCTTCACCATTGGTTTTTCTCTCATATCCAAACCCTAACACAACAACCCTTTTTCTATGCCACACATAAACCCAAACCACATCAAAATATGAAAACCAAATCCTAATCAAAGAAAAAAAACTAAAAACAAATCCTAAACAAAATCAAAATCGCTATATCAATTGTCTTTAAGAAAGTGAATTTTTTCCTCACCTAACATTAGTTGCACTTTGTTTCTATTTATTATTATTATTATTTTTGGTAGTATGAGAGAGATTGAGGGGAAAATAATGGTTGCACCTTAAACCTTATAATAATAACCACATGTTCTAATCACTAAGCCAAAACTTTGGTTATTAGTTTGTTCCTAGTGATAGGATGCCTTGTTTGATACTCCAACCTCTTGCAAATTGAATCCACGGCAACTCTTTTTGTTCGGGCTCTTGACCAATCAGCGATGCTTCTTGGCAATTAAGGAATCACGATATATAAAATTTGTTCAAGCCGGCGCCGAAAAAAAAAACAATTTATTCAAATAAACATGGTATTAATATTAATATTTTGTTTTTTCTCTAACCATTGAAGTGCAAACTAGAGGATGAGGAATTCACAATGAAAAGTAGAGATCGATGGTATAAACATAGGAGTCAATCCGAAAAAAGAAATAAAATAGAAAAAGAAAAAAAAGGGAAAAAAACAAAAAGGGGAAAGAAGAATATAGTCGGATTTTTTAAGAAAAGAAGAAAGACAGGATGCAAATGGTGTTGGCAAAGCTATACCTAGCTTAGTAGGTTTCAAAGTGGAGCTTTAGCTTTACGAAGTAAAAGAAGATGGTATGGTATCTCTTTGAGAGTGCGCTATTCCTTTTTGATTAATCCAAAAGGCAGACCACTTACTTTTGTCTCTTTGTTCTTTTTCTTTTCACAGATTTTCTTTTCTTTTTTATCTGGGCCGTAGGCATCGATGACAGATTCCTCAAGTGCTAAGGAATTAGCATCAAGTGCCAACAGCCCACTTCACTCCTCCAGCTACATAAACCTGCAAACTAACGTGGGGATAGAAAGGATCTTTGAGTTTGGCATATATTTAGGGAGCTTGATATACTTTTTATGCATGTGACTTGCGTGCATCCGGCGTATGAGTAGACCGAGACAGGAATTATTGCTTATAGTACCTTTGTCGCCTTTAGACAACATAGCATGTTCGGCATAGTGGTCGTGTGCGTTGCCTTAGGATTTGCATGTTGAGGGTTCGATAGCAAGCTAGCTATATTGCCCCTACCCTCATTTCCTTTGTTTTTCTCTTCTTCAGTTCGTTTCTGTCCCACCGCTTGTTTTCTTTGTCACTTTTCAACAAGTTTATTTTTTTTTCAAAATTTTGTTTTCTTTTATTTTCATTTTCAGTTTATTTTTTCATTTTTCTCCCAGTTTTTTGTTCTCTTTGATTTTTTCCCCTAGTTTTCCTTGCACTACTAACATTAATGAAGCAGAAATTATTTGTTTTTCCAGTAGTTTTATTTGTTCGTTTATTCATCATTATTTGTTATTTTATCTATTTTATCTGTTCTTTCATCGGCCCTTAAAAGAACAAATTAATAATTGACATGGTCATATTTATTCATGTTTTCTATATTCTTTTTCATTGATAATTGCTTGTAGCTTTTGATGTGTGTTTGATAGGAATTGGTGTTTAATTAGTTTATATTTTTTTTTCAAGTATATTTCATCTCTATTTGGGTTAGGAAAAATTATGTGTAAGTTTTGGAGCTAAATTGAAAGTGTTGGCAAAATTTGGAGTAAACAAAGCTTCAGATACGCCCATGTCATTAAATGTTTGTGATTTTTACACTTAGTAGTGGAACACGGCTATGTCACAAATCATATTTGCCTCCTATTATGGTTTTATCAAGTTATTTTGGTAGAACAGAAGAGAATAAGAGAAGAGAAGGTGAAAATACACAAAAAGAGAGTTTAGTTTTCAAAGTAGATGATGAACACTAATTAATTCAAATTAGATCAAGGATTCCTTAGAAGAGATCGAATTCAAAGATGAAGAATTTTTTTCTTAATTTTTTCCTTGTTTCTATTATGTATATTTTTCAGTATAATGAACTAATTTTTCTGCTCATATTTAGGGAAGATGAACCCCGAGATCCTGTTGTGATTATGATTACTTTTAATTTAATATAATTGTGATTTTCTTGTGATTTTTCCAATGTGCTTTGTTGCAATAATTAATAGTAGCTATCCTATTAGTTCAATATTGGATGATGAATATATGCAAGTAGTACGTAGTATATTTGTTGTGGATCACTGTTAGGTAGAAGGGATATTGTTGTAGTTGGGAGCAATAAGTTTAGTATAATACCTCTGGATTAGGGTGAAACCTAGTAGTTGGGTCGTCGAACGGATAATGCATTCTTAGGAAGCATGGTAGGATTAGTCACCCTATCGGTGACTTAGGAATAGTGATTATTGAACAAGAGTAATAACTAGCTAATTTATTTTGGGTAGTAGTTGTTGGTCCAAGTTAACTATATGTTTGTTAAATCAAAGTGAGAATAATGTAATCAATTTCTAAGGGGATTCACATCTAAGTATGTCATATCTTGATTATTAATTGTTTGATTGGTTTTCACAGCCAATAGTATTTAATTATTTACTAGTTTTACTGCATTAGGCACCTTTCACCCCAATATTTCTTAAGCACTCCTAGGCCCCTCACTTTGAAACAAAACTATAGTAAAACCTAGGCTGATTTAGGCTTGGCTAAATGCATGAACTTGTAGCCCTTCATCTTAGCTTTGCATGGGTTCTTGAATCGCCTCAATCAGACACCTGAGTAAAAAGCTAAGGTAAAAATACTACAGCATGTCAATGCTGTCGAGTCCAAGAGCTATGGTTGGTGCTGCAATGCCATAGGAATTTTCTTTTGAAGTATAAATGGGGTCCTAGGTGCTGCAACATGGCCCCAACATTGCGGTGCCAAGGCCCTAAGTCTTGTAGCTCCAAACTTGCTTTATTGCATGTTTAGGGGCATCCCAAGCTAGCCAGACCTTCATACCAAGCCTTGCCAAGCTCTAGATCATTAGAACTACTGCAACAGGCCATAACCATGCCAAGCTAACCAAGCATCAAGGGCTCAATTGCACTAATTAGGAGCTTCATTACCACTAGTGCATTACAACACAAAACTCACCATAACAATGCACATCCCTCAAACTGGTTGAATCCATAAGAAATCAAGCTAAGACATGCATCATACAAGAGCATAAACTAAATCACTTTCCTCAATTGAAAAGAACAAGCAAGTATCAAGCATCGACAAGCAGTAAGGGCTCTACAAAGGGAATTTTTATGGCTCCAAGCAAAATCAACACATATGAAAAATGTCATCCAAAGCTTACCACACTAAAACCATGCAAGAGGAAGCTCTTTCATGTTTATACACCTTATAGGGATTTGATTTTCAAAAATAATTGAAAGGAAATTTGAGATTTGGCCAATGATTTTGAGAGGAAAAAGGCAGGCTATGAGCTTGAGAGGTTAGAGACAGTGAATAGTGCCTCAAACCCTAAAAGATGGTTTAAAAGACCAGACCTCCTACCAATTTTCTCAAACTTTTATATTTTTGACAAAAAAACCACATGCTCAAATAGTAACATTAGCCTAGGCAATTTTATCCCAAACTTTGGTTTCATGTCACATAGGTCGAAAAGAACTACGTTTTAGCTTTAATACCAAACCTATCACCTTTGGGTGAAAAATGATCATTTTTCCCTTGGTGACCCATAGGTGCCAAAATGATCTAGAAACCATCTAATCTTTCACAAACTTTCTTTACTTGCTAATCCAAACAAATTAAGACATTAAACTAGGGATTTGACTTAATTAAAAGTCTTACTTGGCTACTGTAGGCTCATTGCTTAGAGGGCTATAACATTCTCCCCACCTTGGAGATTTGTTCCTCTGAATTGAATCTCCCTAATCTTGAGATGAGACCAAGGATATTGTCCAAACGTATTCTGACCAAACCTACCAAGGGGTGTTGATTCAGCAACAACCCACTCAGTGCTTACCTACCTGACTTACTTAACTAATGCTATTCAGAATTCAAGTCAGGCCTTCACTTGTACAGCAACTATAGTTGAGGATTTACTTTTTCCTCACGCCCAACAATACACCAACAACAACTAGTCACTATTTTCTCCACCTCTACCTAACTTTACTCAGTCCAAAATACCTCAGTGGCACTTTCACCTTATTTCCCTTGGTGCCAAAACCTTCTAGCATAAGTTAGCTTAACAAGTTTAGAACTTGTCCACTAGCACTTGCACTCAAGAAATTTTAACCTAGGCTTAGTGCCTAACACTCTTGCACCAAAACTTCTTAGTGCAAGATAGTTGAACAAGTGTGAAACTTGTGTAGTAACTCTTTCACTGATAGTTTTACACCATAGGCATGGTACTTATCACTTTTGACAACCATTAGACTAAGTGTGTCACTAGTGTACAATGACCTTACCATAACACATTGATGGCCAGGGGCCTCATCGTTCAGAGTCATGATGACTGGAGGAGAGACTTCTGGGAGGAAGAACGCCTGGTTGATTGGATCGCCCAAAGGAGAGTGCCTGAAAGCTCAGAAACAAAGGGTTAGGAGGCCACCGGAGTGTTTTCCCAGGGGGGGAGCCTCCGACGCCCAAGTCAGTGGTGGTTGAGAGAAAGGCAGAAAAAATAGTACAAAGGGCTGAGGAGTCTCGCCTGGTAATTTTCTCAGAGTGTGGGAGCCGTATTTTTGCCAACCAGCCTCCTGCCAAGTATTAATTCCTGTATTTATAGGAGCGCCTAGCCCGTTCAGATCGCGACACGTGTTCGGTCGGATGTTCCTGAATTTCTGGGCGTAGGAGACAGATAGCTGGTAGCAGGTTGCCTTGAGCCGTGTGCTTAGATGGGCCATGATGTGATTCTGATGGCGTCAGCGTGGCAGAGCGCCTTTTGAGGCGGATTGTGGCGTCTGTGAATGGATGTGTCAGAGGCTTCCTTAAATGCTTCCAGAAATGCTCCTACTGTACTCCCGAGGTCCCTGGGTGAGGTCGTCCTTTGGTACGGACAGAGCCTCTTCGGGAAGCAAGCCCTCAGTTCGGGGGTTCCCAGTTTCAGGGAGTTCCGCTATGTCTGGTGCCGCTTTTCCGAAGGTGATCTGTTCACAACCTTGGGGGGGCGAGTAGTGTCCTCGGGTTTTCCTGGCGTGCCGGGCTCGGAGCTCTTCGGCTATCTCCCGAGGTGCATGATCACACCTTTTCTCGGGTAGCGCCAGCTTCTTCTGGCCATTCTTGTGGCAGGGAGTTCGGCCAGATAGAGGCGATAGCGTTTGGCTATCACATGCCCCCCTTTGGAAAGCCGAAGTGAAGACTTCGGTTTTGCATCTCTTTCCGAGGTTGTTTATGGGAGTCTCTTTGGAAGCTCAACCTGTTCCGAGGATGCGCCTTTTGCCCGAAGATCATGGGCTCTTCGGCCTTGGCCTGTTCTTTGGTGTCTTCGAGGCGGAGCCTGTGCCGAAGATACACCTCTTGCCCGAAGGTCATGGGCTGTTCGGCCATAGCCTGTCTCTTGGCGTCCTCGAGTTGGCCTGCTCTTTGTTTCTGCAGGTCTGTTTGGCCAAGCGTGTCAGTCTGAGCGGCGCGTCCCAGTTTTCCAGGGATGTCAGAAGACGTGTCCCAGTTTTCAAGGGACGTTTGGAGGACGTGTCCACCATTTTTCCGCAGCGGTTGACACGTGGCGCTTTGCCATTGGAGGAGAGTCACGTCGGTTACAGAGGGCGCGCCTTTTCAGGTGCAGAGAGCAGTTACGGCGACGGTTCGCCTCCAAAGGGTACTTATGACGATGTTTCGGTTACCCACCTCTGGCTTATAAATAGCCCATTCCATCATAAGTTCCCTTTGCTTTTTCTTCTGCTCTTTTCTCTGCTTTGCCCCTGTTCTTGCACTTTCTTGCTTTCTGTGGCGGAGCTACCTTAATCAGAGCTTTTTTCCAGCCAACTTTCACGACGGCGTCCTCAGATTTTGGCAAATCTTTCGGTGGGTTTTTGTTTTCCAGAGCGTTTTGATCCCTCTGTTCTTTTGAGTTTTTCTCTGGAAACTGTTTTCTTCCGTTTTCAAACTCGTTTTCATGTCGAAAATGCCCATTCCTGAGAGCTGGCAGCCTCTTTTAGCCCATCCTTGTTGCACCACCCCTGCAAAGTTAGAGAGGTGGAAGAAAAAATTCTTTCTTCCCTCTTACGCCATTACTAGGCTGCCTCGTTCTAGCCATTATGCTTTTTCAAACCATAGTAAGGAGGTTACCGTTTTTCCGAGCCCAGCTGAAGGCCGGTCTTCGGTATCCTCCCCCGAAGATGGTGTGCGAGTTCTGCAAATTTCATGGCATTGCTGTGAACCAGCTTCCCCCGAACTCGTTCTGCTATTTTAACGCCTACCTCTGCATGTGTGGCGTCTTCGGGATAGAACCCCATTTTATAATCTTTATGCAGTACTACAAGCTCTCTGTGGTCCCGAAGGGTGGCTTCTATTTCATGCTACCTCGGGGATCCGGGAGCAAGAAATTCATGTTCACCTTCGCCACTAAGGATAGCTGGCGGGGGTGGCAACAGAAGTTCTTCTTCCTGAAGATGGACGAGGCCTGGTCGTACGTTCCGACCAAATGGGCTCAGGGAACACTGGATGTGGACGTTGTTGATCCGAGGATGCTGCTGACCCCAGAGTTGGCTCCCGTGTTCGCGGATTTCGACGCCCGCATTCGGGCTGTCTCTGACTGGGATCCCGAGGTCGCTCCGCGCGCCCTTTACCCTTTTCCAATCAACTGGAAGTTGATGACCGAAGAGGTCCTTCGGGAACTAAAGGTGGTAAAGGAGCACAAGACTGACCTCAAGATGCCAGCTCCTGCCATCGCCGGGAAGGATTCCTGGTTGGTCAAGCTTCTTAAGGAGGAAATTTCTTTCGAAGCGCTTGCCGAAAGTGAGTTGTCTTCTACTCCTTTGCTGTTTTTTCCTCGGACTTACGCTGATGTTTCTCTCCTTTTTCAGAGATGGGCGACGGTACTGCCGCCTATTACAAGTCCCTTTTCACCGGCCAAGTGGAGAAGGGCGATCAGACGAAGAAGGCGGCTTCCCGAAGGCGGAAGTCTACTGGCGCGGGGCCTTCGAGGAAACGGGCAAAGAGAACTGCCCAGGTTCCTCTAGAAGAAATTCCCGAGGAGACTGCCGAGGAGCCTGGGACAGCCGAGATTCCGGCGTCTGAGACTGCTGCTTCCGAGGTCCCTTCAACCGACGTCCCTCCTCAAAGTCCTACTGCGTCGCAGGCCCTCCTTGATGTAGTGGTAGAAGTACCTTCTGCCGAGGAGCGGCGCAGGCGGAAGGGCAAGGGCATTTCGACCGAGGAGGCCGAGGACTCCGAGGACGTCGTTGTCGAGGTTCCACCAGGTTTGTTTCCAGACAAAGTGTACTTCCTTTGTTTTTTCTGGATTGCCTTCTTTGTCTTTAATCTCCTTCTCATTCTTGCCACGCAGTGGAGTTGACTACCCCTGACTGGGCGGCCGAACATGCTCGGAAGCGAGCTCTTCGGGACGCCAAAATCCCACAAGGGAAGATACCAAAGGAGCCTTTCTGGACGTTCACGGAGGACATGAATTTGTACGCCGAGGACTGTCCTCAAATGGCGAAGGAAATTTCGAAGGGGGTGCTTATTGAGGCCTCCTTCAAGGCTATAGCGGCGGCCCATCCGGGGGATAACACTCTCGCCGCAAAGATCACCGAGCATGCTGCTCAGGTATATCCTTCACAGCTCTTTCCCTTCAATTTTTTCCTAAGTTTTTGGCTCTTACTGACCTTGCGTTTTATCTTTTTGCAGCTGCTGGGGTACGCCGGCTTTCTCCGAGTTCGGGTGGCCAGGGAGGTTGCCTTCCGAACTTCGGCCACTCAGACCATGAATGAGGCGAGGATCGCACTCGCGGAGTCGGCCGCCAAAAACCAGCAGCTGAAAGAGGCTGCTGAGAAAGAAGTGACTGCCCTTCGGGAGGAGTTCCGGAAGGAAAAAGAAGAACTTCAAAAGGCTTCCTCCCAGAAGATCGCTGACCTCGGTGATCAAATAAAGGGGATGCTCACCGCCAACGAAGATCTTCTCAAGCACAAGGCTGGTTCTGACAGCCTTATAGTGTCGTTGACGAGTGAGAATAACACTCTCCGGGCTGAGGTCGAGTCTTTGAAGAAGGGGTCCAAGGGGACGTTGGAGATAAAGGCGCTGAAGGAGGAGATTGCTGAACTGAAGGACGACCTTGACGACCTCGAGCTTGATAAGAACGAGTCTGATCAAATGGCCAAGGTTGCCTTTCAGGACGACTTCTGCCTTGCTCGTCACCAGGTCCTCCAGAGGTTCCCAGATCTGGACCTCTCTTTTCAGGAGGCTCTAAACATTCCTGGGGGACCTCGGTGGGAATGGTCCAAGGTCGAACATTTGAACCTTCCTCCTTCAATTCCAGCGCCAAAGGTGGTGGAAAAGGGCGGGCCAGCGAGTGGCTCTCGGGACGCCGCGAACCCTTAGGCTATTTTTTAGGGCCCCTTTTCCTTCCCTTCTATTTTGCATTCCTTCTTCGGGCACTTCTTTACGGTAAAGCAGCTTTGCTCTTAATGATGATTTTTTTGGCTAAGTCTTTTCTTGCAAGTTTCTTCATTTCCATTGTCCCGAACACGTTCGCTCAAGAGACTTCGGAAAACCTGCGATCAAAGAAACTTTTTTACCTTCCTTTGTCCCGAGTGCGTTTGCTCGAGAGACTTTCTGGAAAGTCTGAAAAATTTGACTAAGTCTTTTTGCAGGCTTTTGCATTTCCATTTTGTCCCGAACATGTTCGCTCGAGGGACTTCGGAAATTCCTTAGTCAAAAAATTTTCCTTCTTTTCCTTTTGTCCCGAGCATGTTTGCTCAAGAGACTTAGGAAATCTTTCGAGAGTTGTTTTCCATTTTTTCCGAGCGTGACCTTTCCCGGCTGAGACTTAGGAAAATTTTCATGAGATTGCTCATTTCCCTTTTTCCCGAGCGTTCGCTCAAGGGACTTCGGAAAACTGTCTCTGCGCTTATTTCGGCGAGTACTTCTGCGACGTTCTTGTTTCCCATCTTTCCCGAGCATGATGGCTCAAGGGACTTCGGAAAACTGCCTCTGCGAGATTTCTCCATCTTTTCCCGAGCGTGATGGCTCAAGGGACTCTGGGAGGTCAATCTGCGCTTTATTACGGCGAGCATCTTCGCGGAATTCTACTTTGCACAATTTTGGATACTTAAGAACTTTCCTTAAGAGCATTCTGTACTTACAATTCCTCCGCTTCATCTTAGGCGTAGAATTTTTTCAAGGCGTCTGAGTGCCAAGTATTTTTCAATTCTACGCCTTCGGCGTCGCCAAGTTTGTACACGCCTTTTCGTACTTCGGCGAGAACCAGATAAGGTCCTTCCCAGTTTGCGCGAAGTACTCCGTGGGACGGCCTTCGGGGTGCAAAGTCAGCCTTTCGGAGAACGAGGTCTCCCTTCTTGATTTCTTTTGGCCTGGCCCGTAAGTTTACAGCCGCGGCCACTCTTTGCTGAAAAGCTTTTCTTCTCAGCTCGGCTATTTCTCTGTGTTCGCCGACGAGGTCGAGCTTGGTTCTGAGGCCGAGGTCGTTTCCACCTTCATCAAATATTTGCACCCGTATTGATGGTCTGACTATCTCGACTGGGATAATGGCCTCTGTCCCGAAGACTAGTGAAAAGGGAGTTTCCCCTGTGGCCCTTCGGGGCGTCGTTCGGTAGCTCCACAATACGCTTTGGAGTTCTCCTGGCCATTTCCCTTTTGCTTCTCCCAGTCTCTTTTTCAGGCCATCTTTTATGGTCCTGTTCGATACTTCCACCTGCTCGTTACTTTGGGGGTGAGCTACTGGGGCGAAGTGCATCTTTATTCCGAGGTCGCTGATAAATTCCTGGAATCCTTTGTCTATGAATTGGGATCCATTATCAGCTACTAGTACCCTCGGTATGCCAAGTCTGCATACAATGTTCTTCCATACGAACTTCTGCACTTCTTTTGCCGAGATAGTTGCCAGCGGTTCTGCCTCGACCCATTTAGAGAAATAGTCCACTGCTACAACGCAGAATTTCACGCCTCCGGGTGCTGTGGGGAGTGGCCCAATAAGGTCTATACCCCAGACTGCGAACGGCCAAGGATAGTCAGTCGAACTTACCATCTCCGAGGGTGCCCTCTGGATGTTCGCGTGTCTCTGGCAGCTACCACATTTTCGGACGAACTGTCTTGCGTCCTTTCTCAGGGTAGGCCAGAAGTATCCTTGGCGAAGTATCACCGCTGCAAGGGCATCAGTTCCGATATGTGAGCCACACATGCCTTCGTGGACCTCTTCAAGGATCATTTCAGTATCCTCTTCAGCCACGCATCTCTGCAGCGGGTTTGCATATCCCTGCCGGTATAACTCTTCACCAATCAGGAAGAATCGGCCGGAGCGTCTTCGCAGTCTCGCAGCGTCGCCGGGGTCTTCGGGGAGCATATTTTCTGTGAGGTATCTCTTTATGGGATCTTTCCATCCTTTTCCCGAGGTCGCTATGCTCAGCACTGAGATGCTCGGATGGTCTAGCACCTCGGTGTATGTTTTCGACTTTGCCAAGCAATCCGCCTCAGTGTTATTCCGCCGAGGTACATTTTCGATCCGTACGGCGTCAAACTCTTGGATGAGCTTTGCTACCAGCTCGTGGTATTTTGCCAAGATTGGGTCCTTCGCCCCATAATCTCCTGCCGTCTGCCGAACTACCAGCTGGGAATCGCTGTGAGCCTTTAAGTTTCTCACGCCAATCTTTCTGGCCAAGCGTAATCCCGCTATGAGGGCTTCATACTCAGCTACATTGTTGGTGACGTTGAAGCTGAACTTGATAGCCTTCATTACCTCCAGGCCTTCGGGGCCCCTGATAATTACTCCAGCTCCCTGGTGTTCGGACCCCGAGGCTCCGTCTACGTGCAAGGTCCATTCTGGCTCTGGCTCACTCTTCGGGTCCCCTCTTTTGGATCTGAATGGCTCTCCTCAGTGGTGGGTATTTCGGCGATAAAATCTGCCAGTGCTTGAGCTTTTATGGCCTTCCGAGGCTCATACGTGATTTCGTGTTCGCCCAGCTCTATGCACCACTTGGAGAGCCTTCCCGAATGATCAACTCTCTTCATGACATCCCGTAGCGGCAGACTACTTCGGACGATGATGGGGTGAGCCTGAAAGTATGGTCGCAGCCTTCTCCCTGCAAGCACCAAGGCGTATATAGCTTTTTGAAGCAAAGGGTACCTGATTTCGGCGCCATGCAGGGACTTGCTGACATAGTAGACCGGCCATTGCTTTGGCCCTTCTTCTTTCATGAGGACCGAGCTCACAGCTTTTTCTGTGACGGTGAGGTACAGTACGAGGGGCTCTCCCTCCCGAGGTTGTTGCAGAGTCGGCAGGCTGGCCAAGTAGACTTTGAGTTCTTCCCAGGCTTTTTGGCAATCTTCATCCCAAGGATGATCATTTCTTCCGAGGTTGCCTTCCATTTTTGCTGCCTTTGTGAGGACTTTGAAGAAAGGTCGACACCTATCTCCGTACCTGGAAATAAATCTGCTCAGAGAGGTTATTCTTCCGGTGAGTCTCTGCACGTCTTTGACTGTGGCAGGAGTTCGGAACTCAAGCAGAGCCTTAATCTTCTCGGGGCTAGCATCGATGCCTCTTTTGGATACCATGTACCCAAGGAATTTTCCCGAGGTCACCCCGAAGATGCACTTCTTAGGATTAAGGCGGATCCCGAAGGCTCTAAGCTTTTGGAAGGTTTCCTCTAAATCTGCAACGTGGTAGCCAGGCAGCTTGCTCTTGACTATCATATCATCAACATACACCTCCATGTTTCTCCCCATTTGGTCTTTGAAGACCTTGTTCATCAGCCTCTGGTAGATGGCTCCTGCATTTTGGAGCCCGAAGGGCATCCTGATATAGCAATATGTTCCTCCCTCGGTGATGAAGGCAGTCTTCTCTTCATCTTCGGGGTCCATCCTTATTTGATGGTAGCCACTGAAGGCGTCTAGGAAACTAAGGAGCCCATATTCAGCAGTTGAATCTACCAGTTGATCTATTGGCGGCAGAGGGTATGAGTCTTTCGGGCAAGCATCGTTCAAGTTTCTGAAGTCGATGCACATCCGGAGTTTGCTGCTACCTTCTTTTGTGGCGATGACCACGTTGCTTAACCATTCGGGGTACTTCACTTCCTTGATAGCTTCAGCATCTAGGAGACGCTGGACTTCGGTTTTGACAAAGTTGCTTTTGTGGGCTGAGATGCTCCGTTTCTTTTTCCGGACAGGTTTTGCTTCCGGGCTTACTTTGAGGCTATGCTGTATTATGCCAGGGTTTACTCCTGGCATATCTTTCGGCGAGTAGGCAAACAGATCTTTATTTTCCAGCAGAAAGGATACAAGTTTTTCCTTGTCACCTTCGGCCAAGCTCTTCCCTATTCGGGTAGATTGTCCTGGGACAAGATCTACTGCTTCCGTTTCTGCCTTTGCGGGATCTTCTCCTTTGCCTTTCTCCTGCGCCTTTGCCTCCACCGTTTGTGTAGAGTTGTTTGCCGGAGCCTTTCGTGCTTTCACAAACACCTTTCTTACCTCGGCTTGGTCTATGAAGACCTCTGCATCTCCATCCTTGGTGGCGAATGTGACAGTCAAGTACTTCACATCAGGGCGAATGTGCAGGTTTCCCTGTGTCTGCCTTCCAAGGATGGCGTTGTACGAGGACGGGACGTCCATGACGATGAATCTTGCCATTGTGGAGGCGTACAACTCAGCTGCTCTGTCTACCGAAGTCCCTTTCATCATCAGCGGGAGATCGATCCATCCGAGGACGGGGAGTTCGGATGGTCCAACCCCAAAAGTGGGCGAGGTGACAGGCTTCAGTTCGCTGCTGGAGATGCCCAAGCTCGGCAGCAGGTGCGAGAATAGGACGTCAGCATTTGAGCCATCATCAAGCAACACTCTTTTGACGTCCCAGTTCCCTATTCTCGCCATAATCAGCAGCGGATCGTCGTGGGGGAAGACGACGGTGGAGCCATCTTTGCGAGCCAGCTTCTTTGATGGACTTTGATACTCCATGACTGCAATTTCTCTGGCTTTCCGCTTTCTTTCCGAGGATGGGAGCCCCGTGGTGATGGTTTGGATAACCCCTGCTGGAGGTGGAGGTCGCCTTTTTGGACTTCGGTTTCTCCGCCTGTCGGAGTCGTAGTCCTCATCTTCGGCCCTTTCTTCCTCCTCTTTTCTTCCCTTTGGGGAAGGCATCCGCAGGTACTTCCGAAGTTGGCCTTGTTTTATCAGCGACTCTATGTACTTCTTCAGCTGGAAGCAGTCTTCGGTGTCATGACCGTGGTCGCGATGAAACTGGCAGAACTTCTTGGCATTCTTTTTATTATCGGCGGTCATGGCCCTTGGCCGCCGAATCTGCGTCCCTTGCCTTTCCAGCGCCATGAGGATGTTGGTCCGTGTGGTGCTCAGGGGCGTGAAACTTTGAGGTTTCCTTCCCCGCATCCTCCGAGGTCGTCCTGCCTGTTCGGTCGGATGCCGAGCTTGCTGATTGGACCCTTCGGCGCGGTGGTGATCGGACTTCGGCCCTGCCATTCTTAGCTCCTCGGCTGTCATGTGCTGTTCGGCCCTTCGGTAAAATTCTCCGAGGGTGTCCGGGGGGTCCTTTGAGAACTCGTAGAACAGCTGTGAGTCCCGCCGAAGGCCCCGTGTCATGGCAAGAATGCGGATTTCGGGCCGGAAGTCTGGGACGCTCAGGGCTTCCCTATTGAATCTTTCGACATAGTCTCGGATGGTTTCTCCGTTCCTCTGCTCTATGTCGAACATCTGCACAGGCATCTTCGCCGTTGGCCTGCTCCCAATGAACTGCTGGGTGAAGGCTGTGGACAACTCCTGGAACTCAGTGATGGTCCCTGGAGGCAATGAATTGTACCACGCAGTTGCTGGCCCTGTGAGGGTGACTTCAAAGCATTTGCACATGGTAGCGTCATCAGCACCGTGCATTATCATGCTGCGTCTGTACTTCGTCAGATGGGCCTGTGGATCAGTGCGGCCATCATAAATCTCCAACCGAGGTACTCTGAAGTCACCTGGCATGGCTGCTTCAACGACGGCACGAGTGAAAGGGGAGTCATCTTCGCAGAAGGTCCCCGAGAGTCTGGCCCAAACAGGTTTTCTGGCCACTTGTTTCTCCACTCTGTCCAGCCGTGCTAGTATCCTCTCCATGAGCACTGTGGCGCTAGGGCCTTCTTCAGGGAATGGAGATCGCCGGCGCCTCTTCGGGGGGCGAGTTCGGCGCTGAGGGGACAAGGACCTCGCCTCAGGCGACGAACTGCTTCGCTGTGAGACTCTCAGTCGCTTGGACCTGGTTTGTCCCACAGGCCGTTTCCCGAGGGCTATATCTTCTGTGGATGATTCTTCGCGAGGGTCTCCACTCCCCGAACTGCGATGTGTAGACTTGGGGCTTCTCTCCCGAGGGCGTGTCGGTGAGGGGGGTCTCTGGGCCCGTGCTTGCTGTGGCCACCTTCGGTCGATCTGCTGGGTCACTTCAGCAACGACCGAACGCTGAAAGTCCCTCAAGAAGCTCATGGTGACTACCAGAGGGCGGTCTTCCTCAGGCGCAGAAGTCCCTGGGAGTGTTTGCTTAGCAACCGGTTGTATCTCAGGCGCAGACGGGGACCTCGGGAGTCCCTTGTCCTTAGAACGCCGAGTCTCAACGACGGCGATCTCAGAGCGGGTTCCCACAGACGGCGCCAAATGATGGCCAGGGGCCTCATCGTTTATAGTCATGATGACTGGAGGAGAGACTTCTGGGAGGAAGAACGCCTGGTGGATTGGATCGCCCAAAGGAGAGTGCCTGAAAGCTCAGAAACAAAGGGTTAGGAGGCCCCCGGAGTGTTTTTCCGGGGGGGGAGCCTCCGACGCCCAAGTCAGTGGTGGCTGAGAGAAAGGCAGAGAAAATAGCACAAAGGGCTGAGGAGTCTCGCCTGGTAATTTTCTCAGAGTGTGGGAGCCGTATTTTGCCAACCAGCCTCCTGCCAAGTATTAATTCCTGGTATTTATAGGAGTGCCTAGCCCGTTCAGATCGCGACACGTGTTCGGTCGGATGTTCCTGAATTTCTGGGCATAGGAGACAGATAGCTGGTAGCAGGTTGCCTTGAGCCATGTGCTGAGACGGGCCATGATGTGATTTTGATGGCGTCAGCGTGGCAGAGCGCCTTTTGAGGCGGATTGTGGCGTCTGTGATTGGATGTGTCAGAGGCTTCCTTAAATGCTTCCATAAATCTCCTGCCGTACTCCCGAGGTCCCTGGGTGATGTCGTCCTTTGGTACGGACAGAGCCTCTTCGGGAAACAAGCCCTCAGTTCGGGGGTTCCCAGTTTCAGGGAGTTCCGCCTTCGGGGATATCATGTTCGGCTCGCTATGTCTGGTGCCGCTTTTCCGAAGGCGATCTGTTCACAACCTTGGGGGGGCGAGTAGTGTCCTCGGGTTTTCCTGGCGTGCCGGGCTCGGAGCTCTTCGGCTATCCCTCGAGGTGCATGATCACACCTTTTCTCGGGTAGCGCCAGCTTCTTCTGGCCATTCTTGTGGCAGGGAGTTCGGCCAGATAGAGGCGATAGCGTTTGGCTATCACACACCTTTAGCACCCAAGGCATACTCTATTCTATGCTCCACAATACTCTAGGGTTCTTTTGAACAAATGGTTTGCCGAGAGTTGTTAGCATCGGTGCACCCCAAAGTTAAAGTCTTCAAGGCTGCCCTTAGACGGCCCATATACATCAGCTATCCAAGTGCACTAGGTGAGACATATGCATTACCTAAGAATGGCAATCCTACTGGCCTTATTACTATGGAATCCTTTACACTTCCATTTCTACTAGAGAAATTTGTCTAGCGAAAATGACAAGGCCCTTCGTGGCGTTGCCTAGGAAACCTATGCGAATGTGTCCTACGATAGTTGTAATTGGCTAATTGATTATTGTTAGTGTTGTGTCCAAAAGCCAATCATAAGATGATTGTATTTTTGCACATTGAGCTATGATATTTTATTAAGGCATTAATCCAGTAATTATGTTTGTTGTTTTGTTTCTGCGTAATGTAATAAATATAATTATAACCCTAGAATAATGATATTCTTAAATGTCCCTGGTCTAGTATTATTATGGAGTGGGTTTCAATAATACATAACGAGTAGCATATGTGGAGACTAATATAAGATATGTAGTCTACATATGGGTACAAGTTGGAGAACTCGTTATACGGATTGTTATATGAGTGTCATAAGTGATTCTCATAATGATCATGGTATATGTAGTCCTTTAACCTAAGATCATCAAGGTTCCCTACATGTGAGTCACATACTTTGTGTTGGGTTTCGGGAGCCAAACAGTGCAGCGGAATTTAACCGAAACCCTCCAGGATCCAAGTGAAACGGGGTAAACCGGGTGTTCGAAAATTTTCATACCTAATTTTCGATTGAGATCTCTCACTCAACTGTAGAGTCGAATCACAAAACCTGAACAGTTGACGTGTTCAGGTTCTCTATGGTGTCCACACGAGCCTCTCGGGATCACCACGCTTCCACCACGTCCCGGTAGATGCGTTTCTCTTGCGCTCGCAGTGCTAGCTTGTGTCCTCCAAGGAATTGCAAGAGAAGAGTGCGGCTGTCCTTTTTGGAGGCTAGGGCAAGGAGACCTGCGAATTTCTCACTTAAAAGTTGTATTTATAGTGAGACTCAACTTCCAGGCCTAATAGGTTTCAAAGCCCTAATCCAATTAGGATTTAATTTCGGGCTTAATAATGGCTCAACTTTTGGGCCCATTATTAATACGAAATTAAAGTGAAACCATAACCCAAATAATTAGCCCATGCACTCTAATGATCCAAATTGCTCTATGTGTGCGACCCAATAGGCTATTATCACGTTGGCAATGATCATAAATCACATTTATGATCATAAGTAATGAGCGGTGTCTAGCAACACATCATTGCTACCCAAGTGACAAGATTGTCGATGATTCGACTATACCGTTATGATCATCACCGATATATGCCATTGTCCCTTTGTCCAAGATATCAAGGCTAAGCACGAGACATGTGATGCCCCGAGGCATCTTCGTTTGTTGTCATGTTGACAGGTGGGGAGACTTCCTGAGGAGGCGAGCGCCTGGAGCTCTGGTTTCCCAGCTGAGTGTGCCTGAAAAGCTCAAAGAAGAGGTTAGGAGGTCCCCGGTTTGCTTTTCCGGGGAGGACCCTCCGACGCCCAAGTCAGTTTTCTGAGTGAAAGTGGAGGAAGAACACTAAGGGATCAAGTGTCTTGCCTGTTTTGTGTTTTCTCAGAGGGAGGAAAATGCCCCATCCTTTGCCCAGTCCCATTTCCTAGTATTTATAGGAGTAGCTGGTCCGTTCAGATCATGACACGTGTTCGGTCGGATTTGATCTGTACTTTTGGACCTAGGGGACAGGCAGCCGTTTGCAGCCTCCTTTAGCCCTGGACCCGGACAGGTTGTGTCAGGACTGGGGCGGGCTGCGGCGTGTCAGTTTGCCGTTCTGATGTGACGTGTAGGGCTTGTGGGCGACATGTCAGAGGCTCCTTAAATGCTCATATCGTACTCCCGAGGTCCCCTGGGCGAGGTCGCCCTTCGGTGCGTGCACCCTCTTCGGATTCTATCCGTCTTTTGGTGCGAGCACCTCCTTCGGGATCTATCCCATAGTTCTGGGAGTTCCCTTGATGAACACCTTCTTCGGGACTTATACCCATAGTCCGGTGATTCCCTTGTTCAGGTGTTTCTTGTTCGGGGAAGATCCTCTTCGGGGCTTCTGCCTTCGGGGAGATTCTTCCTTGCTTCAGAGAGATGGCTTTCTTACCCGAAGACGGTCAGTTTGGCCCCTCGATGGAGACGGTGTTATCCTCGGAATTCCTGACGAGCTAACCGAAGTCTCGAGCTCATAGTGTTTGACTTCGCACCTTCCGAGGTCAGTAAAAAGATCCTCTCTTGGGTGACGTCAGACTCCTCGGCCAATATTCTGGCAGGGAGTTACTACCGAGGAGGCAATAGCCTTTGGCTATCACAGGCCCCCCTCCCCCCCCCCGAAGTGAGAAACTTCGGTTCATCGGTTTTCGGGTCCTGTGGTTGTGATATCTGCGCCGAAGACGCCTTCTTCTGCCTGAAGCGATGGGCAGCCCTTTTTGCGTCCTCGAGGCGCGAGAAGATAGGCTGTCCCTGTGCCGAAGATACACCTTCCGCTCGAAGTCACAGGCTGTCTCTTGGTGTCCTCGTGGCGAGGGAAAATAGGATAACCTTGTACCGAAGATAGACCTTTTGCCCGAAGTCACAGACTGTCTTTTGGTGTCTTCGAGGTAACCTACTTTTTTGCCTTTATAGGTCTGCTCATGCGTTGCATCCTGTGTCCAGCAGAGTCAGTCTAGGGCGGCGCCTCTAGACCAAATGGTGTCAGAGGGCGTGCTCGACGTGATGGACGACACGTGGCACGTTTGCTGCGCGATGACCGACACATGGCACACTATTATTGGGTGGGAATGCACTGAGTACGGCAGGCGCGACTTTTCAGGCGCATTTAGCAGTTATGGCGACGCTTCGCCTTCCGAGGGGTACTAATGACGACGGTTCACCTGGCCTTCTCGGCCTATATATACCAGCCCTGTCATAACCCTCTTTTTGCTTCTGCTTTTGCTTTCTTCTGCCTTCTAATTCTCTCCCGATTTTCCGCGGCGGTTCTCCTTTTTCAGGCGTTTTTCCGCCCACTTTTCACGACGGCTTCCAGAAATCCAGATTTCGGCAAGACCTTTGGTGGGTTTTAGTCCTTTTGCTTTTTTCAAAGCTTCTTCTTTGTTTTTCCCGAACTCGTTTTCGTTGTTTTTCCCGAACTCATTTTCGTTGTTTTTCCCGAACTCATTTTCATCATGCCTGTTCCCGAGAGTTGGCAACCTCTTCTTTCTCACCCTTGCTGCACTACTCCGGCAAAACTAGCGAAGTGGAAGAAAAAGTTTTTCTTACCCTCTTACTCTGTGACGAGGTTGCCCCGTCCTGACCAATTTCCTTTTTCCAACCGAAGTGATGAAATCACCGTTTTCCGAGCCCAACTGAAGGTCGGACTTCGGTATCCCCCCCCGGAGATGGTTAGCGCGTTCTGCAACTTCCATGGCATTGCCATTAACCAACTCCCACTGAACTCGTACTGCTATTTCAACGCCTTCCTCTGTATGTGCGGCGTTTTCAAAATAAAACCTCACTTTGTAGTTTTTCTTCAGTACTACAAGCTCTTCGTGGTCCCGAAGGGTGGCTTCTACTTTATGCTACCTCGGGGATCCGGGAGCAAAAAGTATACGTTCACCTTCGCCACCAAAGACAGCTGGCGAGGGTGGCAACAAAAATTCTTTTTCCTGAAGAAGTCGGAGGCTTGGTCGCACGTCCCGACCAAGTGGGCTCAGGGGAGGCTCAAGATGGATGTCGTTGACCCGAAGATACTGCTAGACGCCGACGTAGCACCTATCTTTGAGGACTTCGACAGGCGCATTCGGGCCGTCTTTGACTGGGCTGCCGAGGTCTCTCCTCGTGCCCTTTACCCATTTCCGATCAACTGGAGGCTCATGACCGAAGAGGTCCTTCGGGAACTTAAGGTGGTAAAGGAGCATGTGACAGACCTCAACATGCCGAAACCGGCTTCTTCGGGGAAGGACTCCTGGCTCGTGAAACTCCTTCGGGGGAAAGAGACTTATGAGTCTTTTTACGAGAGTAAGTTACTTTCTCATTTTTTCCTTCATAACTTCATCTTGGACTTACACTGATCTTCCTTTTCTTTTTTCAGAGATGGGCGACGACGCGGCTGCCTTCTACAAGTTACACTGATCTTCCTTTTCTTTTTTCAGAGATGGGCGACGACGCGGCTGCCTTCTACAAGGCTCTTTTTACCGGGCAGGCCGAGAGGGGCAAATAGACAAAGAAGGCCGCCTCTTGGAGGCGGAAGCAGACTTTGGCCGGCCCTCCTTCCAAACGGGCAAAGAAAGCTGCTCCTTCCTCTCTTCCGCAAATTCCGGAGGAGGTAGGCGAGGAGCCCGAAGACCCTGCTGCCCCTTTGCCCGAGGTTCCTTCTGTCGACGTCCCTTCTTCCGACGTCCTTCCTCAAAGCCCCACGCCTTCGCATGCTCTTCTGGAGGGCGATGGGGAGGAGACCCCTTCTGCCGAGGAACGGCGCCAAATAAAAGGCAAGGGGATCTCTACTGAGGCGACGTCGATTCTTGACGACGACGTTACCGAGGTGCCAGCAGGTTTGTACTTTGTCGAAGAACCTTTTTTTCTCTTGTAAATCCTTAAGGGTTTTCTGGCCTTAACCAATTTTTCTGCCTTGTTGTGCAGCGGAGGTGGCCGCTCCTGACTGGGTTGCCGAACACGCCCGCAAGAGGGCCCTTCGGGATGCCAAAGTCCCAGCAGGGAAAGTTCCGAAGGAGCCCTTCTGGACGTTCACGGAGGACATGAATATGTACTCCGAGGACTGTCCCGAGATGGCCAGGCAGGTGTGCAAAGGGGTGCTTACTGAGGCCTCTTACAAGGCCCTTACGGCGGCTTACCCAGGCGACAACTCTTTGGCCGCCAAACTCACTGAACATGCCGCCCAGGTACGCTTCACTGTTTCCTCAGTGCCAATTTCACCTTTGCTTTTTACTTAGCATCATTTTCCCTTTGTTTGCTTTTTTTGCAGCTGATGGGGTATGCCGGGTTGCTCCGTGTTCGGGTGGCGCGAGAGTCAGAAAGGAGGGCGTCACTCTGGGACCTTTACACCAAGACGAAGGCCCAGTGTTCGGCGTTGGCTGCCGACAATGCTCAGCTGAAGCAGTCTTCAGAGAAGGAAATTGCTGAACTTCGGGAGGGGTTCATAAAAGAGAAAGAGGAACTTGAGAAAGGCACCTCCCAGAAACTTTCCGACATCGGCTCTCGGATGGCGGAGCTAACTTCGATCGTAGAAACGATTCAAAAGGATAAGTCAGAAAGTGACGCAATCCTTGCGAAGACGCTCGAGGAAAAGGCCCAGCTCGAAGCCGAGGTCGCATCTCTGAAGAAGCCTTCAGAAGAGAAGAAGAAGATGAAGGCATTGAAGAGAAAGTTCAAGGATTTGGAGAAGGACTATGCGGATTTGGCGGTCAAGAAGCGGGAGTCCGATGATATGACGAAGTTGGGCTTTCAAGACGGCTTCTGTCTTGTTCGGCACCAAATTCTGCAGAAGTTCCCAGATTTTGACCTCTCCTTCCTGGAAGGCATGAACATCCCCAAGGAGCCTCGGTGGACTTGGTCCAAGATCGAGCACTTGAAACTGCCTCCTTCTCTCCCGGCGCCGAAGGCTGCTGACAAAAGCACAGAGGCTGGCAGTTTTCAAGACGCCGAGGTTCCTTAGTACTAGGGCCTTTTGCCTTCATTTTCTTCTTCTTTTTTGTAGTCTTTCAGCAACTTTCTTCTCTGTAAGCACTCTTTGGCTCAATAGATAAAAATTTGGCTAAGTATTTTTTGCCAGATTCCTTTGTTTCCTTCTGTCCCGAACAT
>SMDT01001294.1:0-99781 GCA_005392925.1 Aquilaria sinensis
CTAAAGTAACATTATAATTTTAAATCACTAAATAGTAGTCAATAGTGAGTAGGGGCATAGCAAAAGAAACTCACACATAAGTAAAAAAAAAAATTTACTTATTTTCTTTCTATGGTTAATTTTGACAAGTCAAAAGACACACAAGATATGTACAAGTGTCATGGCATGTTAGTGTGCACAAACACAATATTTGACAACCACTATTTAGGGTGTGTTTATCTCCCTTTCAAAAATTGCTTGTGTGATTCCATTTGGACTCTTACTATGAGTATATGTCCTTAACAAACCATGAAAATGTCAAACTTCTCATAAATTCACTTTGTCACATAGGTTATGATGCATTTGCTGGCAAATAAATAGGTGTGGCTGACACCTTAGCCTGATCTCAAACAAATAGTTAAGATCAAAATAACCTTTTTTCTAAAGTTGTCTAAAGTTGGATTATGTAACTTCCACTTGGATGTAAGTCTTTATTGAGTCACATATGACTACATTCAAGACTTTAGCGGTTTCAGCCTTGCTGAAACTCCAAGAACAAGGGTAGGTTGTTTTGTATGAGAAAACCAACCGTCAACCTACATGTGGACATATATTCAATTTTTTGTTGTGCTATAAGCTATATATATGATGATATGTATGGCACACAAACAATACAACTATATCATATAAGTGTATGCACATATGCGATAAACATGAACTACACAAATATAGTGCAACCAATCGTATCTTTGTACTAATAAAAGACACAAAAAATGAAGTTAATCCAACTAGTTAGTTAAGCTAACTCTAACTTCATTTTCATCTATTATATTTTAATAGTTATATCATGAGTTTTACATTTTCATGAAATATGAACACCATGGATGCATAAACCACCACTAAGATAGTTCAATGCCAAACTACCACTAAGATAGTGCTTAGCCTACATGAGTCACTAATGACCCTTATATTTCATGAAAACAAGCTCCTTTGTATGGAAATAAATACCACACAAATAGATTGCTTACATAAAGCAATTTTTTTTGCACAAAGCAAGATGATATAATTAAATGTAGATGTGTATTCATCTCTAAACTTAACCATATTTTAGTGTAGTAATGTTACCTTGATAACATTTGTTGTCATTGTCTCATTACATCCGAATGATGTAATATGACATATATTATATACTAATATGGTTCTTAGGATAGATTCAAAATGAATACTTGAACTAATTATCCTGATCAACTTGGCTAACATGTGATCATGTACACCTCATGATACATGTTAGACTTAAATAAGGAACTAATCCAAACTCTTCTATTCCAGAAGAAGTGCTCAAGGGATTATGAGTAACAACCACAAGTTAGACTTGAAGTATGACCCAAGAACAAAATATTTTATTTTTGCATTATCTCAAACCAAGTTTAAGATTGCATATGAAGTACTTTGAGACCTTAGTCTTGAAGCATATTATACTATATAGTCCTTAGACTATTTTATGAGTTCAAGGCCAAAAGTCATGAAAAATCATAATTTCCAGGAAGCTTCCTCTCCATTTAAGGAAGTTTGGGCTTATGACCCGCTAAATGTATACTGATATCCAAATCTAACTTTTGTTACTACAATGAACCTTATGGATACATATTCCATTTAATGTGTGAAGTTATCTATGTATGCATCTTTAGCTTATAGAAACAATCCCATTACGCCCTTATTGTGTTCAGGATCAATCGATGATACTCAAAACTCAATGGCTCTCATGTGGCCTCTTTGCCAAATGGAAGATCATCAAAATTGATGTCTAGATTATCTTTTTATGGTAATTCTATATTTCTAATTTGGACAACTAAAGAACCACTTTCACTTATAAAAGTGCGATTGATTTAACACTTATGCCAAATCAATGGGCTGGATATAAGATGCATAACCTGATTTCCTAAACTCATTTCTTGATTACCTTTATCTTGCACTTATACTAGATACAAAATTCATTAATAGGACCAATATATAGTTTTAATAAGATATTGAATGATTAAGAACATGAAAGAGTCAAATATCTTAGTGAGCCTTTTACCACTACTTCTTGAAAAAAGAAATTCATAATGCTCTATGCATATTAAGGTGTCTAATTAAGAAAACTAAAATGAACATTCATAACCACTAGCCTCTTAGAACTTAACCAAGATAGCACCTTTTCAATATTCAAGATTATGATCTTCTATACATTCCATGTCCATTAACATTTTTCTTTAAATGTTAATTTATTGCTTAGGAAGACACATCTTCTCCCTCTTGGTACATACATGCTACAAGAGTGATAATAATATTGAAATCAAGCTTTTACAGCCCTTTGCATGTTAAAGTTTGTTAAAAGGGTCATGTAACCATATCACAGTAAGTATAGCCTCAGCTAACATTGAAAGACATTTCATTCTAACTTTGTGCATGACTATGAACAAGATACTCTCCACAATAGGAGATACTCAAATTAGAATATTTCTTGTTCACAAAGAATATGTAATTAGTTAATATGTGTTCATGCATTGGCTACCTTTATAAGCATATACACACTACTTGAATCTTTTTGATAATTACTTCATACTTATGATTAGATCACAAAGACATAATCAATCAAGTACAAATTCATACTTTTCCAAATTGTTGACAATCAAGCACAAAAATTGCATCAAAATGTATAATATCAATTTTAGGTATTACTTAGTTCATCTATATCAAGACAATACTCAGTGTGCCTCCCACTCAGCCAAAATCAACCATTTTCTTGGTGGTCTTGTTACCTACTTGAACATCTCAAAATAGGCTAAGAAAGAGAAGCATCTTGATCTTGCACATTTGCATGACCATTTGGCACTTGAAGGGTATTGAGTCTTTGTGTTATAGGTCTATTTCCTAATGGTGATAATTACTTGAACCATCATAACCATAATAATGAAAATCTTGATGATCAACCTTTTTATGTTCAGGAAATGGTGGTAGTAATATATTTGTTATTGGCCTTAACCATTCCCACACAAAATAGGTTGTATTTAATGCTCTTTGAGCATTAGATCATATAAACTCAAAATATCTTCCAAGAAACATGTTTTATGATAGAAAGTATGAAGTAAAATTTGAGTGATTACATCTAGAACTTAATCTACACTTAATTTTTATTGAACCTCAATAGATTCTTAGTAAATTGCCTAAAATACATGCTAATTAAAACATTCTCTAGAATTGTCATCCTAGTTATTTTGCACATATTCAAAGTAAACACAATTGTAAGGCTACTTCATAAAAAGAATTAAGTGAATCACTTATGGCACACTTGTACTTTTTTCTTAGCCTAAATGTGCATTAGCAAAATATCAATTTTGACATCCTAGTAAAAACTTACTAGAATTTGTGGGAAGAATTTGTTACTAAGATGATATAGCCATAATTTTAAGAATCAAGGAATTATTAACATTATCACAAAGATAAAAAAACATGTATAGTGAAACTTTGTATGGCAAGCAAGATCTATACAAAGAATTTAAGAGTAACACATTCTTTTAAATGAAGTACGTATTACACAACTAAAGTGTATTTTTCACTAAAGAGTTTCGCATGACCAATTCTTCATCTTCAAACTTGGAGTTTTGTTCACCAAAGACACATATATCCTTTTAAACAACCCTTCTCACAATAAATGTGAGTTTTGACCCCCAAATCATCAATTCACAAAGAATTTTGGTTCTACCAATATATAAACACTACATATAATGTGCAGTTTGAAGAGAAAAAGAAACTACGTATATTTGTCACTAATCAACTATTTGATTAGGTTTTTCTGCAGTTACAGACCAAACATTGGTTTGTTTTTTCTTATGTTTGTCTTTCCCAAAAACTTCAAATATGATGATTAATAACTCCACTTCACGTATCACTTTTGTGTGTGATGACTTCGTCGTCATGATCAACTTTCAGATTTAAACTTAGTTGATAGATAACTCCACTTATAAAGTTAGAAATTTACAACATGTAATAGTTAGTACATTAAACATGTGCATAGATTATCATGACAAGAAAATTTTAAGAAAAAGTAAAATAAAACAACTTATCCTCGCCAAAGCAAACCAAAAATATGTGCATGAACATGTAATCAAATATGTTTTGACAAGTTTTCATTATTTTAGTTTACATGTCTTAAACTGCCTTATATATACATTTAAATAGCCATTATTGACACAAAGTCAACAATACAATCAAACAAAAAAACATATATACAATTTGACCTACCAATATGTCTAGAAAAACTTTTAAGAACACGGTTCAAAAAAGATGCACTAATTGCATGCACACATAGCCAAATATACCAAAATAATCTATATGCTTATCTCCATATCTTCTGGTTAACTCAGTGTACTTACCAAGTTTAAACATGTATATATATTTCAAATTTAGTAACTAAAACCAAATCCTAGGATATAGATTAGACTTAAGGTTGATCATATTGGTATAGCATGAAAAAAAAATTTCAAACAACCTAAGGCTGTGTAAGGGAGCATGCATATTGAACATACAAGCTCTAATACCAATGAAGGAAATTTAAGTGCACAATTAATGAACAATTAAATTTTCAAAACATAGAATAAATGTGGAAATTTAGGCATATTTGGTTATCACTCTAAAACCAAGTGATAGTCCCCTTGATGAAAGAAGCCATTTTTAGCATGTTGCGTAAGACATGAGTTGTTGTGAATACCCAAGATCAGATCTTTAATTAACTTGAAAATATAAGTAACTAAATATGTTGGCTCACACTTAGTACTTAACCATAATTTTCTTTACGACCATAGAAAAGTGTGCAGAGTGAAATAAAACAAGTAGAACCTCCATAAATTATGTTCACAACATCCATTTCACATAGTTCTACTACCCTCTATTTATAGGGAGTGAATTAGCACTTATGGAGGCTCATACCCTTTTTTAAAAGAGTCACAACTCCTCATTAAAGGTTGTACAAGTTTTCCAAGAGGTGTGCCTATCCACCCATAAATTTTTCCCTTGAAATAAGGCAACGCCCACCTTTAGAAGGGCTGTGTTGGTTCAGCCTTTGAGTTACAACTCTTCAAATAATTGTGTCTGCTTAAATCAAGGTCATAACCACCTCCTAAAGGTTGTTCAATTCGCCTAAAACATGACAATTCACTAAAAGTTATGTTGTTTCACTAACCAGGGTAGTTATGGTGCAAGCCTACCTCCCCAAGGGTCATATATGTTGGGATAGACATATCTTTGCATATAAAGGCTATCATATCCCTTCATCATATTAGTAGTTATAGGGTGATTATTAAATAATTTTTCATGTGTCAAGGTATACATGTACGCATCACACAATCATCACATGATATCTTCCTATTGGTTCCAAGGTGATGATATGTCACACACATGTGCCACAACATCTTAACCAATTAAATACCAATATTTAATGTTAGAGGCGGCCATGTGAATTGGTGTAAAACCACTAACATATGGTGTGACCACACCAACTAGTCATAAAAAAAATATAGCTTAGTGTATCTACAGAATTTAGCAATCACTCTTGCTAACTAAATTCCAACAAATAGTGACAGGATATTTATTAGTTTATTTGTGTACATAATAGTTTGTTATGGTTTGACCATTTTTTAAACCATATTGTCACAAGTATTTTTATATTTAAAATGGATGTAGACATCATAAACTTCCATCTTAAATATCTTACTTTTCAGTTTACACTTTTATAAAGAATTTTGTAATGTGAAGGAATCATTAATCGCATTTTTCCTTACTTTTTTTTTGTATTCCATGGCAATGCCAAATATTTAAATTTTTTTTTTGTAGCCCATGGCAATGCCGAATATTTAAACTAGTTAAAAATAAACCACCATTAGAATGGTATATATGGAAGTTGGGATGGAATTTATGATAGTTAAATTCAAGTAATTTCTAATTCCATGTATAAGAGCATTCACATCTTGTTATGTTATTCCATTAGCTTTCACTTTCTATGATGTTAGTTTTTTGCATATATCCTATGGAAAAAGAGTGTGACAAAAATCAAATTTTGTAGGTTGTTTCAAAATATAGAAAAATTGGTGATTTGCAATTGCAAATGGTGGTAGGAAAACTCCAAGAAGTAATGGCAGTATGTTACGAAATTATCTAGCATTATGGCTAAGGTCACACCACTTATTAATCTATGAAGAATATGAGCACGTTTCCAAAAAATGAGCCAAATTGTTAAGTTTTTCTTATTTATATCCTTAATGAAAATTTACTTTTAGAAAAAAAAAAACACTACAGGCACATTCTTTGTATTTTAACCCTCAATCTTTACTCGCTTTCCAAACTGATCCTAAAACTTCAATTTTCCTATTTAACTACCACATTTTCTTTTTTTATCTTTAAGCGACTTTTGATGATTTTCTTTTGAAAATTCTCATCAATTTTTTTTTGTGAATCCCAAAACCTTTGAACTTCACATTGGCCACTGGACTACCTTTTTATGATTTGTAAAATCATAATTCCAACCTTGATGTTCTTTGTTTTGCTAAATTTACGTGGTTTCTTTAATTGTTTCAAATCATGCCTAATGTCTCAAGGAAAGATAGATAAAAACTTCAAGTCTGAGGTTGTACTCATTCGGCATAGAGTAACCAAGTATAAATAAAACAACTTATTTTCTTTCATTTTTATTTAAAACTAATTTTATTTGGAAGGTAAAGCTCAATTTACTTCAAACAAATGCTTGCGGAAGACTAGGATTTATCCACTTAAATTTTTGTGATTTTTAATATAAATGTCCAATATAAATCATTAAATTTGTTGATAATACTCAATATTGTGTTAGCATCAATTTGATACTTTAAATTTTTATTTTGATGATAATAATTTTCTTAGTAATTTTTATTTAGCATTGAAATATATGTCATTTTCTCACACTCAGGGGTAAATCTATGTATAATTTCCATCACTAAATTTGGAAAAAAAAATATAACTAGTATATGATCTTTTAAAAAATATATATTCTATTCCCACAGAAATTTTTGTGATATATGTAAACTTAAAAGTGTATAAACTTAGTTCTAATCAATGGGAAAAATACAAATATGTAAAATTTGATGGGCAAACTACAAGTCATAACAATTATTTGCGCAGTTATATAATTTAACATACATACCCAGTAAAAGAAGAGACTTACATTTTTTTCATTTTTTTCCCCAGTGGAACTTACATATCTTTCACGGGACCACATGTCCGCATCTTGAAAAATAAAAAAATAAATACTAAGAAAAAATAGAATAATAAAAAAAATCTAACCTAACCAAAATAGAACTAAAATTAGTTTGGAAATTAATTTTTTTTTCTACAAAAATTGCCAATAGCCTTTCTACCAAAACAAAAAAACAATTTGCTTCACCCTTCTCCAATCTCCCTTCTGTTCAGCAAGTAGGTTGCACTGCCACAACATGCACAAAATAGATCATCATCTCACATCTTTTCACTCTTTCATATCTAAAGCTAATCTTCATCAACATTGTGAACCGCAAATCTCTTTAAAATTTCAACTTGCATTGCCTTCCGCTAATTTTCAGGTAATTTTAAAATTTTAAAACCCTGTTGTATAAATTTGTAGATTTCAAAGTAGTGTATATTATTTTGTAAATTTCTAATTTTACTATCTTTATGTAGTTCATGTTATAAAGAGATATTTGAAAAAAATTTCAAAAGAAGCTCAGTTTTTTCATGGAACAGATGTCGATACTATAAACAATTATTCAAATAAGCATGAGTTGAGATTAATTTAGAAGAGCTTCTTAGTGATCTAGGATTAGGAAAAATAATTTCTAAGTATCACCCTGATCAATGTGATAGAATTAAGAGATACTATTTACAAAAGGGCCCATAACAGCTTCAAAATCATAATTTTCCTCACAGAACAATTGGAAAGACTTCATGAAGGTTTAATCTGCATTGGTTTGAAAATCATAAGAATTAGTTGGATTATAGTGAATCAAAATATATTATGTAGTATCTATGTTAATTTTATTTAAGCTTGATTATGGGAAGTAATCTGATGTGATGCAGTTGTACTTGAAGGATTTCTAAGTTAGAATAACCCAAAAATATTGAGAGAACACAAGGGTGGCATGATAGTGTCCATAATAAAGCTTGGAAAAAATTATGAAGATTTAATGAATCAAGAATAATCCATTTAAAGTGCCTTGCACAATCAATCAGATCTGAAGTGATTATCAAATTCATTTGAATGCCTCTATTGATTATATTTGGTTCCCTTTAAGGCAAGAAATAGCTTTCTATGGTCATGATGAATTAGAGACTACAAATACCAAGGTAACTTTCTTGAGCTTTTACATTTTCTAGCAGATCATAGTGAAGTTATCAATCAAGTTGCTTTGAAAAATGCTCTAAACAACGAGAGATTAACAGTATATGAAATTTAGTTTGATATCATCAATTTTGCAATAACCAAAATGACCAATGAAATTGTTAATGATTTTGGGGATAAATTATTTTTTATTATAATAGATGAATCTTGTGATGCTTACCTAGGGTAGGTTCTAGATTTGCCATCATTTGAAGATTTAACTCCACACCCTTTCAACATGTTTACAGAATAATATTATATGCTCTATTGATTCATCAGCTTCCAAATACAAATGACAATTTGTGTTCTCTAACTTTAATCTGTGATGGACTAAATTTAGCCTTGTAGGAAGTCTATTCATCAAAGTTTTCTATGCACATATATTTACCTTCTAAGGAACCCAACACAACAAAAAAGATAGGTGATTTGCATTAGAAGGTAGCAGCAACACTTCATGGCTTGAGCAAAGCACAAAAGAATGGACTTGAAGTAGTAATCCTCATTGGCATATGGGTGATTTGGACTAGAAGAAATATGGTTTTATTCTAAAATTCTTAGGTTGGTAATAATGGTATGGTAGAGAAAATACAGGCTCTACCATTTTTATACATATCTAATAGATGTTCCAAGTTAAATTTTAATTAGTTTCAATGGGTGAGTAATCTGGGATTAGCTATTAACAAATGGTTGTAAAATAAGAAGAGTAGAAGGATGGGTATGGGCATTAGGGCATGCTTTATTTGTTTTATGTTGATCTAGCATCTTGCTAGAACTAGTGTATTTGTAAGTTGCATTTGTTAATAACATATTGTTTCTGTTGTTCAAAAAATAAAAAAAATGAATATCATGGTATTTCTTCTAAAAACAAATGGTGGTCATTTAGCACTATATGAATAAAGAATGAATAGTGTGAAAGGTTTTTTTGGTATCACACATATTTTTTATATTAGTATTTTGGCATAGAAAAAAAAACACTTAGGGGAATGCTTTCTAAGCACTTGAGTATGTCAAGATTACATGGCCAAGGGTATGATGGGGCTAGCAATATAAGTGGACAATTTAATGGACTAAAAAGCTTGGTATTAAGTTAAAATAGTTCAACATATTATGTACATGATTTTGCATATCAACTTGAACTAACACTTGTGGCAATAGCAAAACATGATACTTCTATTGTATCATTTTTCTCTATCACAACAAATTTAACAAATGTTGTTGAGGAATTAAAAAGTAGTGAGCTTCAAAATGGTCAGGGATTGAACCAAGAACAAAGTCTTCAGAGTCTAGATAATACAAGATGGAGTTTTTAATATGGGAGTTTAATTGCTTTAATTGTTCAATTCTCAGCTATTACTAATATATTTGAATTCTGAGCAAAGAATTGAAACTAATGTTCTACTTGGGTTGATACAATCTTTTGACTTTATATTTAATTCGCACATGTTAACAGATATTTTGGAGATTACTGATGAATTATTGAAGGCATTGTAGAGGAAAGATCGAGACATTGTGAATACGATAAAGTTAGGAGAAAGTGTAAAAGAAAGATTGTTGGAAACTGAGAGGTGGCAGGTGGGATGATTTAATAACAAAGGTTTGGTCATTTTATGACCAACATAATATTCCTACTTTGAAGATGGATGACATGTTTGTGATTCCAAGAAGATTTGCTAGTAAAGCTAACAATGTAACAAACATCATTATCAAGTAGATTTATTCATTGACATTTTGGATTCACAATCGCAGGAGCATGATAATCAATTCATAGAGACAAGTAGAGACTTTCTCCTTTTGTGTGGTATACTTGAATTTTGATGACTCACTTTTAGTATTTAATAAGCAGAGATTAATTCATCTTGGTCAACAATACCCATAACAATTTTCTGCAACTAAGCTTATGGCACTTGATAATCAGTTAGACACTTATATTCTTGATATGCGCTCTAATGGCAATTTTCAAAATAATAAAGGAATAAATGCTCTTGCTCAAAAGTTTATTCACATGAAGAAATATATTATGTATCAACTTGTTTATTTACTTGTGAAGTTGGTCTTGATTTTACTGGTTGCTATTGCAAGTGTTGAGAAAGCTTTTTATGCAATGAATATCTTGAAGAATTAATTATGAAATTGAATGAGAAGTCAATTGATGAATAATTTTCTAGTTACCTACATTGAAAAATATGTATTTAGTTGCATAAGTAATGAGATGTCATGCAATGTCTTCGAGTTATAAAACCACATCTTGGATAGTTGTAAATGTAAACATATTTTACTAATAATATTTTTATTGCCACCACTGGCATAGTTTTTCAGGTTTTACCCCTGCTACAATTTAGAATTTGTGGTAACGTTGGGTATATAAACCAATTTGATAAATGGTCAACATCTGATTTAAGCTGGTCAAAATCTTTGATAATTTATGTGATCATGACAAAAAAACATTAACAACCAATTAGTTTGTATTATGTTTGTTATTTTTTACGGATGGAAACCACACCAATTCAAATGCTCGCTGTATTTGGACCCCATGCATTAAAAAACAAGCCCTTTTTACAATTTGATGAAATAGAAGTGAATGGTAAGTGATGGTTAGTGGGATTGTATAGGGCTTAATTTAGAGACTTAGTGGACTTAAGTGGAGGATACCACACATAGTGTAACACCCCCAATTTTATAATTCCTAGTTTCCTAGAGTTACTAAGAAATTAAAGTAAGCAATTAATTAAAAATAATTTATGAAATATGAGGAAAAGCATTTTCTTTTAATGTATTTTTCAAATAATAAAAATATTAAAATAAATCAGAGTAATTAAATGACAATTCCAAGAAAACTAACATACAAATAATGAATCAATGTTAACAAACTATATGTTTTTTTTTTAGAAATGAAATAACATAGAATAAAAATTTGGTCCTAGCTAGTTTTTCGAGGGATGGCAGTGTATCCTCACTCAGTCTACTCCATATCCTGAACTTCAACATATGGTTTAGTGTACTCTGTCTCCTTATAGTACTCACATAAGAAAACACGTTAGAACGAGAAGCGAGCACCACTTGCTCAGTAAAAGGGAAGTATCAGGCCTATCACATAGGTCCTAATATTCTCTCAACAAACAATGAATGAATAATAAACTTTAAGTTAGAGTAATTTAATCAAAGAACAATTTCATGCAACATCATAACAACAAAACTAAAGTCCTACTAGCATCTTGAACTAAGATGCAAATGCATAATTCCTTTTATTGAGTAAATCATATAACATTGATCAAATCACTTAATCAATTACTTGAATATATCAAACAAACCTAGGGTGGTGAGTGTGTACATCACCTACTTTCGGGATAACTCTTAGGCAGTGCCACTAGGGATGCCAGCAAGTCATAACATCTCACGATACCTATGCTAAGGTAGTGCCTTTTATGAAACCATCCATAAGCATAGTCCCCTGCCAGCTATGCCCTAGTAGTACACAAATCATATCTCAAAACTTCATATCAATATCGGGTTCGCTCCGAATCTTCTCTTCTAAATTTATGGCTCATCGGGTCATGTAGATATGGTCCACCACCAATCTTGTATGCCTCGCATTTTTGCTTACTTCTCAAATTTTTTACTTAATATAGTCTTGTGTATGACAAACATCAATAATATCCAACAACTAATTGATCCATGACCGTAGCTCATTTTATTATAGCCTCTTTTTAGTATAGTGCCATGATTCTTATGCATCATATTTCTCTTATCTTGTTATCTTGGTTTAGTTTTCCATGATCAAATGACCATCAATGATATCTTTTTAAGTATATTTATGATAAAATTCCATCTCCTTGTGAATTCTTTCCAAGTTTGTCAATTAGCATTTATGAACCAAATCTTTTATCTACCGTCGTATAGAAGTTCATTACCACCCTAGCATCCCACTAACAGTTGCTTTCGACTTTAGTGATTCTACTAGAGAGTTTATCAGCGCTAAATGTAGTATTAGCGGGGTTTTGTCTTACCAGCCCTAAACAAGGTAGTACTTGGGTTTCTTCAAATGTTCCTAGCATACTTCTACCTTAATTCTTCTTGTAAACGGTCCTAGCATGATACTAGTGCCAAACATAAATCATATATCACATCATTACAATCATGCAACTAACCAATCAAAATTACATCTCAATGGAAAAAAGAAAAACTAAATAAAATAAAATAAAATTCTAGAAAAATGAATTTAATTAATCTACCCATGTTGCCCATATTTTTAAAGGTTTGATTTAGTCCAATTGTTTACTTATAATTCATTATTCGATTTGATGCATATCATGGGCCTAAGAGGGCTCACGAGAACTAACTCACTCTTCCCCTATACTTAGCACGGAATAACATGGTGAAATAAGGCGGTTTCCTATAATGGTCCTACAAAATATTAGTACGGTAGAAAATTAGAAAATATGCTAAATTTTGAAATTTTACTAAATGGTACTTGGTAGGATCACATTCTTGATATCTAAGCCGAAATTTTACCCAATGGGAAAAATTGGTTTCAAGGAGTTTCCAGTGGCCTTTCTTTATGATGATTATAAAATTATAGTAGCTAATACACTGAGTTATATGCTTATTTTGTTAGTGTTGTGCCCAAAAGCCAGTCATGAGATGATTGTACTTGTTAAACATTGAGTCATGATATTTTATTAAGTCATTAATCCAGCAATTATGTTTGTTGTTTTGTTTCTACATGACATAATAAACATAATTGTAACCCTAAAATAATGATATTCTCAAATTTCCCTAGTCTAGTATTATTGTGGAGCGGATTACAATAATGCATAATGACTAGCATATTTGGAGACTAATATGAGATATGTAGTCTACATATGGGTACAAGTTGGAAAACTTGTTAGTAGACCTACCCACCATGAGAACGTTACATGGATCATTATATGAGTGTCATAAGTGATTCTCATAGTGATCATCGTATATATAGTCCTTTGACCTAAGATCATCAAGGTTCCCTACATGTGAGTCACATACTTTGATACTTCCCTTTGTTGCTCGTAATTGAGTGAACTTGAAGGAGGTCATTGGGTATGTCACATATCATGCAGAGGGTTTTGTATGATCAAGATGGGATTTGTCCCTCCTATGTAACAGGAGTGATATCTTCGGGCCCCTTGATAGAGTGAGACTTAGAAAATGCATGGCCACGCTTGGATGACTTGATATACGATATCAATGTCATCAATTTAAGTTAGTCTACACGGTAATCAAGAAACCAAAGATTGGGCTGTACAAGAGTGACACATTCCATGTCTCATACCTAGTCTTGATATCTTGGACAAAAGGACAATGGCATATATGGGTAATGATCATAAAGGTTTAGTCGAATCACCGCCAATCTTGTCACTTTGGTAGCAATGATGTGTTGTTAGACACTACTCATTGCTTATGATCATAAATATGATTTATGATCATTACCAACATGGTAAGAGCCTACTGGCTTGCACACATAGAGCTATTTGGATTATTAGAGTGAATGGGCTAATTATTTGGGTTATGGTTTCATAATAATTTCGTATTAATAATGGGCCCAAAAGTTGAGCCATTATTAAGCTCAAAATTAAAGCCTAATTGGATTAGGGCTTTGAAACCCATTAGGACTAGAAGTGGAGTCTCACTATAAATACAACTTTTAGTAAGAAATTCGCAACTTGCCTTAGCCTCCCAAAAGGGCAGCCGCACTCTTCTCTTGCAATTCCTTGGAGGACGCAAGCTAGCACTGCGAGCACAAGAGAAATGCATCTGCCAAGATGTGGTGGAAGCGTGGTGATCCCAAGAAGCTCATGTGGATACTCTTGAGTGCTTGAACACATCAACTGTTCAAGTTTTGTGGTTTGACTTTACAGTTGGGTGAAAGATCTCAACCGAAATTAGGTATGAAAATTTTCAAACACCCAGTTTACCCCATTTCACTTGGATCCTGGAGGGTTTTGGTTAAATTCCACTACAATTGTTTGGCTCCCGAAACCCTACAAATTTAATAGTTGTAAAAATTGAACTTTGAAAGACAAAATTTGATTTCAATTACTAATGTGTTTTTGGGGCCTCTAGCACTTTGAGAGTACAAAGAAGCGCTAAACCTTTTAGTAAGAATTTCTTTGGCCTCTATAAAAACATGGATAGCAAGGAGAAAAGATGTAATAGGGGCCATAAGGTTAAAAATCAGTAGCCAAAAGAATTCCTGAGAGACTACAGTGGCTTACCGGGGCTTAAGTACAAGTAGAGCTTCGATCGCCCCAGGAATGAGTGCACAAACCCAAAATTTTGAATAAGGATGATCTACCAGAGATATAAAGAAAAATATAAGATATTTAGGTGCTGGAAATAAAAATAAAAGAATGGTATAAAAGTATTTAAACTCACACAAATGAATTAGGAATCGTTAACGTGCATAGGATGGCTTCTGGTGTCCAGATGGGTTTCCCTTCAATTTAGCAAACCTAGGTTGGAATAGTGAACTAAATAACATTCATGATTACTTGGATGATAGAAAAACAAAGCCCAAAGGGCCAGATGTACACCGGTTTGACAAGGGGCATGATTAAGATGGTAACAGTACAAAGAGTACGGTGATGATTCTTTTGTGTGATGTCTTCTTCTCCACTATAGTGCACAAAGATCAACGAAAATGGATGAATTATGAGGTTACCTAAATGAACTAAAATGATAGAAAAGCAAAATATGGCCAAGGCTAGAAGAAAGTGGAGAGTATGGAAAATTGGAGAGTGGCGACGTATAATTTTTCTTGTTGTGCCATAGGCGGCTACATGAAAAAAAGAAGAAAATAGAATGAATTGCTTGGTTTTGGTTTCCTGGAGGTTAACAAGCTTTTAACCTAGATAGGTTTACGAAGAAACTAACAAGAGAGAGAGAGAATTATATAAGGACAATGGTGAATGTGTTTTAAATAAATAAATAAATGAAAAAGATAAGTAGATAAATTAAATTCAACTTGATTTAAAAAAGAATAACATTCATGGAGGGTATGCGGCTAGGAGTTTTGTAAATTAGAGATTAGGCTTATGTAAGAATTTATCCCATGCAACAGTAGCATGAACCTGATTTAAACTATGCGTGCGCTTAAGCTAAATTTTTGGAAACCTAAGCAAACAAATTCAGAATTGAGTAAAACAAAGTTATTTTAACTTGTTTTCATAAGGAGATTCCAATGGCACTCTCAGATTTCTAGTTTGATGCTCAATTAAAAAAGTACAAAAATACCCCTAGTCTCAAAAGATTACTTGAGCTTTCAGCTCGGAATTTGACTTAGTGACCACCCAAGAAATTATCAAAGGACCAAGAGTCTTAGTTTTACATTGATTTTCAAAATTGATAAGCAAAGTTGTGAAAACACCCTTAAGGGATAAATGGTACTTTTTATCTTGAGAGTAATTTGGTAATTTTTCCCCTTAATTTCTAGGGTTATTATAGCGTCTTCCCCTTAAAAGAAATTAGTCGTCAAATTTTAAAGAGGGAATCAAAAAGTACCTCAAAGCTATGTATACTTCTTCTGAAGCTCATCCTCAACTTCCCCAGCTGCCTCCTGCTCTCCATGATCATTCCAAATAACCTTTACCAACTGAATGAATTTGTTACGTAGAACCTTTTCTTTATGATCCTCAATAGCCAAAGGCTCATCCATATAAGTCAAATCCTCGTGTAACTACAATGGCTCCCATGGAATAATATGCATTGGATCTAGCTAATATTTCCAATTATTACTCAAATGAAACACATTATGAATTCCAGCCAAATTAGGTGGTAAAAGTGACTCTATACGCCACCTTTCCAACATGCTTTAGTACTTCAAAAGGCCCAACAAAGCACAAGGCTAACTTCCCTTTCACTCTGAACCATTGAACTTTATTGGTTGGTGACACGCTTAGAAACACATGATCACCAATGACGAACTCCAAAGGACGATGCCTTTCGTTTGCGTAATGCCGTTGCCTATTCTAAGCTACTGCTAATCATTGTTTGATTACTTTGATCTTATCTGAAGTTTGTTGTACCAAATCTAGTCCCAATAAATGCTTGTCACCCACTTCTTCCCAACAGACTGGAGTATAGCAACTACGACCACAGAAAGCCGTATATGGGGGCATCTCAATACTGGAGTAGTAGCTATTATTATAATCAAATTCCATTAGGGGCAAGTCATTATCCCAATAGTTCTTGTAATATATTCCACCTATTTAAAGATAGGTATATCTTCAATTGTTTGTATAGCCCTCTCGAATTGCCTACCTATTTAAAGATGATAAATAGTACTCATTAATGTCGTAGTACCCAATTGTTCTTATAAAACCTACCAAACCTTTGATGTGAATCACGGATCCCTATCTGTAACAACATTCCTCGGTACTCCATGAAGATGAACTATCTTATATATGTATAATGCAACTAGTCTAGTTGCAGGCCAAGTCTTTTAGATTTCCAAAAAGTGGGCTGACTTGGTTAACCAATCAACAATGACCCAAATTGCAACTTGTTTATGGTGAGTAGCAGATAGCCCAAGTATGAAATCCATTGCAATATCATCCCACTTTCACTAAGAAATCTCTAATGGCTGTAGCAGTTGTATATGTCTCTGGTGTTCTACTTTGACACTTTTTTAAGTTAGAAACCTAGATACAAACTCTGCAATATCCTTCTTTATGCCACTCCACCAAAAGCTTTTTTTTCAAATCATGATACATCTTAGTGCTCCCAGGGTAGATGGTCAATTGAGATGCATGTGCTGCCAATAAAATATCATACTTCACGTCACTTCCTTGGGGAATAACAAATCGGTTTTGAAATTTTAGATTACCATCCACATCCACACTAAATCCTTTTTGCCCTTGAACTAACCAGTCTTGACATTGTCGATCCTCCTTTTGAGCCTTTCTTACCCTTGCCATAAGTTCAAGCTTCATATGCAAACTAGCCATGAAAACCTAAGGTCTTTTTACTTGAATCCTTAACCTCATATGACTGAACTCCTTAGGTAGTTTCCACTTAGAAACCACCATAGCATTTAGTTTAGCACCCGTTTTCCTACTCAAAGCATTAACCACCAGGTTAGCCTTACCCTGGTGATACTAAATAGTGCAATTATAATCATACAGATACTTAACCCAGTGGCATTATAGATTATTTAGTTCCCTCTATGACAACAAATACTGTAGGCTTTTATGGTCAATGAAGACCTCAATAACCTCTCCATACAAACTGTGTTGCCAAATCCTTAATGCATGTATGACAGCTGCCAACTCTAGATCATGGGTTGGGTAATTCAGCTTATAAGGCTTTGACTACCTGGATCCATAAGCAATCACCTTTCCTGCCAGCATCAATACACAGCCAAGCCCTTGATGTGATGCATCTATATAAACTGCAAAGCTACTTTAACCATCAGAAAAAGTAAGAACATGTGCAAAGATTAACCGCTTCTTTAACTCCTGGAAACTATTTTTGCACTCCTCGGTCCATTGGAATGGTCGATCTTTCTTAGTCAGTTAGGTCAAAAAATGTGCCATCTTTAAATAACCTTTTACAAAATATCTATAATAACCTGCCAAACCCAAAAAACTTTAAATCTTAAATATAGTCTTTGGCTGTTGCCAGTTTACTGCAGCTTCAACCTTGCTCAGGTCCACTGAAATCCCCTCTTTAGTTATAACGTGACCCAAGAAAGTGACACTGTCCAACCAAAACTCGCACTTGCTTAGCTTTGCATACATCTTATGTTCCATCAACGTCTGAGGTGCAATCCTCAAATATGGCTTTCAGCATCTTGTGAGTAAATCAAAATATCATCTATGAAAATAATGACAAACTAATCTAGGTATAGTTGGAACACCCTATTCATTTGGCCCATAAAAGCTGCAGGTGCATTCGTTAACCTAAAGGTTATCTCTAGAAACTCATAATGCCCATAACGGGTCCTAAATGCCGTCTTTGGCACATATTCCTCTTTGATTTCCAATTGATAGTACTTAGACCTCAAAACGATCTTAAAGAACATTTATGCTCCCTTCAGCTATTCAAATAAGTCATTCAACCAAGGTAAAGGGTACTTGTTCTTTATCATCACCAGATTCAATTGCCGATAATTAATGCACATCCTCAAGCTGCCATCTTTCTTTTTCACGAATAAAACTGGAGCACCCCAAGGTGAAGCTCTTGGACATATGAATCCCTTTTCAAGTAGTTCCTGTAAGTGACTCTTTAGTTCTGCCATTTTTAATAGAGCAATAAGATAATGTAATTGAGATATATAAGCCATTCCTAGAAATAAAGTGATGGTAAAGTCGATATCTCGGCTAGGTTCCATTCTAAGTAACTTTTCTTGAAACATTTTTGGAAATTCTTTCATAATGGGAATACCAGTTACTGATTCAGGCGTCTCTAACTTTGTACTCACATAAGCTAAATAGCCAACATAGCCTTGATGGAGATTTCTATCAGCCTGTAAATAAGAGATTAAGAACAAAATAGAGCTTTTTTTATCCTTAACAAACTGCACTTCTTACCCATTAAGAAAAGATAAGGTAACTAGATTTTGGTAGCAATCCAACTTAGCATTGTGCCAATGTAGCCAATCTATGCCCAAGATACAATCAAATTCAGATATCCTAACCACTAAGAGGTCAGTGTCTTGATCACATGCTCCAATAGAAATTGAGCAAAATTCAAGTACATGAGTATAACTCATACTAATGTCTGATGGTGTAGGAACCACTAGTATGAAAGGAAGCTCTTTAGCGGGCATGCCTAACCAATTAACTAGTTTAGGAGATATAAAAGAATGTGAAGATCTTGAGTCTATAAGAACTCTAGCAGAAAACCCAGAAATAGAAAAAGTACTGATGATCAATTCAAACAATTATTAACCTAAGAATGCCACTATTATGAACCTGAAATTAAAAGCTATAAATAAAAATGTACCTTGCACCATTTCTAGAGCATCCTCTACCTCCTTGGCTATCACTGCATAAACACATCCTGCCACATGAGGTTTCTTTTTTAGTGGTCCTGCTAGTGCTGCTAGTAGAGCGTCCCTCTTAGGGCATTGCCTTGATAGATGTCTTACCTCTTGGCAATAGAAACATGTAGCACACCGCCCTCTTACTAGGTGAAAGAAATGACAAGTATGGCATCTATGGTCTTCCTAGCCCTAAACAACTAGTCTCACTGTAGGCCTTCCTACCCCCATTAAGTTATGGTCGAGTAGGTCTACTATCGATTGGCTATTCATGGCCAAATTGTCCTTACCCATGAATAGGCATCGGTCATGCTAAAAGGCAGAAACTACCTAGATGTGTTGGTCATGATGGCATATGACCACGATTCGAGTCAATAGGTCCAGCTAACTAAATGTCTCCCATCATTGCTTCACCCTGTTGACTTAAGGATACCATCTTCTTAAAGGTATCAATCTCTTGCATAATCAGCTTATCTGCTAGCTCATCATGCAACCTATTAACATACCTCTTGACTTTCCTTGGTTCATGTGCCACAATGTACTCAACATAGTGGGCTAAGGCATTAAATTTAGCTGTGTACTGATCTACTGTCATGCTTCCTTGTACTAGTGCAAAAAACTCTTAGTTCTTCCTATCCCTCATGGCCTCAGAGAAGTATCAACCATAGAAAAACTGCATGAAAGTCCCCCAACTGTTATATCTGCCCTCAGTCCTCATAACCCCTGGTCGAGTGGCCTCCCAAAATGTTTACGCCTCATCAACCAAGTTAAAGATGGCTAAATCCACCTTGTCCTCTAGAATTCTCAAAGCTGAAAGTATCTTCTTTGAAGCCCTGGTCAACTCCTCAACTTTGGTAGGGTTAACCCCACCAGCATACTCACAAGTAAACCTCTTGAACCATTCAAACAGATCGGCCTTATACTAACATCTAGCTGGGGCATGGGGCTGATGCTCCTACTCGTTCAAATTCTAAAAGTACTAGCCTAAAGTAATAACCATCTAAAGTAATGGATTATCATTGGCCTGCTAACCAAGATTCTATAGTTGTTGCCTATGATTCAACACATCCTATCCATGCACTTGAGCATGTTAACCTCAACCCTATGGAGGTTATCCTTGACCCCGAGCTTGGAGCTTATCTTGTGCACCTTGTCCATAACCCAATGTAGGATACTCATGTGGGTCCATGACCTAAAAAGAGAAAGGTTTAGTCTAGTGCAATCAAACAACTTTGGTAGTAACTTTTAACTTATAACACTAGGTGAGGCTCTAGGTAACTCATATCTTATTTTAGCTGTTAAATGAATTAGTATATTCTTTTACATCCCTTTATTGGAAGCCAAGTTGTTAACTTTTGTTTCTAGCCTTGCTAATATATTATGCTCAATTGTGGAAAATTTTTAAAACCTACCCAAGGTCTCTAACTTAGGCAAACAAACAAGAAACATACTTACTGGGTGAGGTTGCTACCTTCCTTGAATCTGGCTCTGATATCATTTACAATAACCCAAGTCTATAACCGATCAACCAAACACCGACCTAAATCACATGGGTTATCCTTTAAAAAAAGATAAGCGCTAGGTGCTTGTACTTTGGAACTTGAGCCTATATATCCACATAAGGCTTTTCACATTTCTAACATGTGGCATATATGGGTGTTACAAAAAGCAACTGTTAATGGCACCCTAGGGCCATAATAAACTGTTATAACCTAGCAGATAAAGGATTTGGTTCATAAATGCTAATTTACAAGATTGAAAAGAATTCATGAGAGAGAAGATTGACTTTATCATAAAATATACTTAAAAAGATATCATTGGTGGTCATATCATCATGCAAAACTATACCAAGATAACAAGATAAAAGAAATAGAATGCACTAGAATCATGGCAATCCACTAAAAAGAGGTTAAAATAAAATGAGCTACAATCATGCATCAATTGGTTGTTGCATATGATTGATGGTTTTCATACACAAGACTATATTAAGTAAAAGATTTAAAGAGTAAGCTAAAACACCAAGCATGCAAGGTTGGTGGCGGACCGTATCTGCATGACCTGACACGCAGTAAATTTATAAGAGAAGTTTGGAATGGATGATTCGAACCTAAGAGGAACGTTAGGATGGCAACAGACCATCCTGAGTCATGACCCGATATTGATATGGAGTTTGGAGATATGAGTTGTGCACTGCTAGACCATTGCTAACAGTGGACCATGCTTATGACCGGTATCACGATAGGCTTTACCTTGGCGTAAGTATCCCAAGACACTATGACTTGGTGGCATCCCTAGTGGCACTGCTTAAAAGTTATCCCGATAGTGGGTGATGTACACACTCACCACCCTAGGTTCGTCTAACAGCATTCAAGTAATCAATTAAATGGTTTAATAAATGCAATATGATTTACTCGATAAAAGAATTATGCATATGCATATTAGTTCAAGATGCTAATAAGACTTTAATATTGTTGTTATGATGTTGCATGAAATTGTTCTTTGATTAAATTACTATAACTTAAAGTTTATTATTCATTTATTTTTTGTTGAAGAAATATTAAGGCCTACGTGATGGGCCTGATACTTCCCCCTTTACTAAGAAAGTGGCTCCTTCTAACGTGTTTTCTTAGGTGAATATTATGAGGAGACATAGTACATTGAACGATAGGATGACATTTAGGAAATGAGTCCTCCCAACTAACTCCCACATTAGAGATGAGTCCTAGTGCTGAGTCAGAAAAGTCTATCCATGCACTATTAGCTTCTGTGGTAAAAAAAAAATGCTATAGTTAGTACTATTACTTCACTGACAAGTAACTAAGGAAACTAGAATCATAAAAATTTTCATAGTGAAATACCTGCAACAAAAGACTTCGGCAACAACCCTCAGTGGTTATCGGGCTCAACACGGTTTGAATCTGCACAACATAAGATAAGGGAGTAAGAATTTATAATTCTCAGTAAGGGGCTTTCACTTGCAAGGAAAATGCCAAGGGCAACACATATATTATCATATGCAATTTACTGTAAGCTCATACAGCGTGTGGCTAAACCTATGCACATAAGTTTCAGTCCCTTAGGACTTCTCCTCTGCCTAGTCCTTAAACTACAATGCAAAGCCTTGTCTACTAGCAAGCATTGCTTACTAGCCTAACTAGTAAAGTTCATCACTAGTTAAACCTCCTTTATGTTGTACAGGGGCACTATGGTTAGACTGATATTTCCTAGGCCCCAAAGAACCCACTAGGTGTACAAATGTTTCTTCATCGAGGCCTTGAACTTGAAGGTACAACTAAGGTCTCGATGGTGCTAAACCTTCCACCTCATCTAATGGTGTATTTGTTACGGCCCATTAATTAGTTTTCTCATAAGGTGCATTTACCATTCACAAACTATGAGAAAACCCCTAGATCATGATAAAGTTTTTGGATGTTCTAGAGTGTCATTGTACCATTACAACCCTTAGGCCCTTAGGACCATCCCTGCCCTCCCTTGGATCCTTTTTTAAAATAGCTAAAATTTGCTGAAAAAGGCCTCCTGGGCCTAGGCCCCAGGAGTACCCTGCTTTACTGACAGAAAAATGCACCCTGCGAGCTGTAATGCCGGATGGCATCTAAGCACCAGGACCTCATGTCTTGAACCTCAAAAACACCCTCCTAAGACTCTTTGGAGGCTTCCTGTGAGTTCAAGGCAAACAAGGGACACCTAAACTCACAATAAACCTGTAAAGCAACTTGTATAGGCCACAAATACACCATCGCAAACATCCTATGATGCATCAAATCATCACACAAACCACAATTCCAAGCCTAGTCCACCATGAACACATTCTTCCACAACTAATGCTATTGTCAAAATCACTTGTTTCCAACAAGCAACAACACTCCCATAGCATCAAATAAGCTTGAAACTATAAATCCCTTACCTTAATTTCATCTACCAAGCAAGGATTAGCCAACTATTCAATAAGAACAAAGCTCCACAAAATTTAACCTAAGTTCCAACCAAACCAATCCAAATGGCACACAATCAACAACAACCAAGCAAAAACCTAAGCTTCAATTCAACAAATAAACAAGAAACAAGCAAGAAATCAATGTTACCTCTCACCAAAAACAAGAACCTAGCTGGAAAATGTGGCAAACACTTCTAAAAACAAGAAACAAGCCTGAAACAAGTTGCCCAAAGCTTATATACCCCTTGGGCCTTCAAATTCCACAAAAAGCACTTGATTTTAGGCAAGAATTCAAGGAGAAATAGAGAGGGGAAGAAGGAACTCGGGCTTGGTTGGGAAAATGGGAATAGTAGTAGCTAGAAACACTTTACCAAGTTTATAAACTCCATTTCCAGTAAGTCCCCAAAGTTTCTTTAGTTTGTCAAAATAAACCCCTTCTCAAAATAGTAGTTCTAGTCAACCTTTAGTCAAATCTTTAACACTTAAGTAAATCTTTGGGTTTTAAACAAGGTTTATGCTTCAAAACATATTTTTGACAATCGGGTCTCAGCCCAACACCTTGACATGCAAAATTACCCTTTTGCCCATGACCTCTTTTGGTGCCATAAACTACTTAGAACTTAGTAAACTTTGTCCAACTTATTAATCCTTGCCTAGTTAATTCAAAATAAGGTATTAAACTAGGAATCTCATTAATTTACCTCCCTCAGTTAAGTTTTCTACTAGGAGGGTCATAGCATTCTCCCCTCATTCTAGAATTTGGTCCTCCAAAGTCTGCTGCAACTAAGGAAATTCACTAGGATACCTTTTGAGCATATCCTGCTCCGTTTCCTAAGTAGCTTCCTCCTTACTATGGTTTAACTAAAGGATCTTAACCATTGGAATTCACTTGGTCTGGAGTTTCCTAACTTCCCTATCAAGGATATTGATGGGCCTCTCCTCATAGGTCAAGTCCTCTTCGATAGGAACCACCGATGGGTTAACTACTTGTCCTGGATCAACAATGCACTTCCTTGGAGGACTAATGTGAAACACATTGTGCACTTGGGACAAGTTGGGTGGTAACGGCAACCGATATGCAACTTTCCCTACTTTCTCCAAGATCTCATTCATTCCAATATACCTAGGGGCCAGCTTACCCCTCCGCCCAAATCGGGCTACTCCTTTTATAGGAGACACTTTGAGAAGTACTTTAACACCAACTTTAAAACTCAAATCTTGCCTCCTTAAATTTACATATTTAGTCTATCAGTCGTTTGTTGCTCTAATCTGTTTCTGGATCAATTTAATCTTAGCTATGGTGTCAGCTACGATCTCAGGACCACTGATTATGCTATCTAAAGGGTCAGCCCAACAATGGGCGTTATGCATCACCTGCCATATAAAGCCTCATAATGTGCCATACATATAACAGTTTGATGACTATTATTGTAAGCAAACTCAATAAGTGGCAAGTGTTGATCCCAATCACCTCTGAAGTCTATGGCACACATACATAACATGTCTTCTAAGGTTTTTATCACTCTCTCAGACTACCCATTAGTCTGAGGATGGAAGGTAGTACTAAGACTAACCTTACTTTCTAACGCCTCTTGGAAAGTGTTCCAAAACCATGATACAAACCAGGGATCCTTATCAAATATGATCTGATCCGGTATGCCATGCAACCTTATGATCTATTTAATATACAAATAAGCCAACCTTTCCAATGTATAGGTAATCTTTATGGGTACGAAATGCGCCGATTTGGTCAACCTATCGACCACCAGCCACACCAAATCATGTTGGCTCTCGGTATTTGGTAATCCCACTAGGAAGTCCATCGTGATGGATCCCCACTTCCTCTCTGGTAGAGGTAAACTTTGGAGTATGCCTGCCAGCTTTTGATGTTTCGCCTTAACCATTTACATGTCAAACATTTAGCAACATGTCGAGCTACATCCCTCTTCAGTATCGGCCACCAAAAGTGTGTTTTCAAGTCATGGTACATCTTACTAACACGAGGATGAATACTTAGCCTACTACTATGTGCCTCCTGTAAGACTTACTGCCTAAGTCCATCAACATTCGGCACATAGAGTCAATCCCCATGGTCTAGTATCCCATCCTTGTATCTAAACTCTTTCCTCATGGCACCAAGTGTCTTCTCTCCTGAAATCTTCTTCAACAATGGATCCTTATTTTGAGCCTCGTTGACCTTAGCCAGCCAGGCTGACTGAATCTCCAAAGTGTAGACTAGGGCCCTTTCTCGATCTTACCAAAACTCATGCAAGGTTGAAAAATAATCCCCCAATGTTCTTCTCGAGGAACTTGTAGCCTAATCCTTAGATAGGGCAACTCCCATGTACTTTCAACTAAGAGCATCTGCCACCACATTTCCTTTCCCCGCACAGTACTCAATTGAGCAATCATAGTCATTTATGTATTCAATCCATTAATGTTACCTCATGTTCAGCTCCTTCTGAGTGAACAAGTATTTCAAACTTTTATGGTTAGTGAAAATCCTAAATGATCTCCTCATCAAGTAATGCCTCTAAAGCTTAAGAGCGAAGACCATTGCCACTAGCTCAAGGTCGTGAACTAGGTAGTTCATTTCATTAGGCCTTAACTGCCTTGAGCCATAGGTAATCACCTGATTTTCTTACATTAATACACACCCCAAACCAGAACCTAAAGTATCTGTATACATTGTAAAGGCCTTGTTCGGGTCTGGCAGAATGAGTATCGATGCACTCGTCAACCTCTTCTTCAACTCCAAGTAAACCTCCTCATACTTCGATGTCCAATCAAACTTCTGAGTTTTCTTGGTCAAGGCTATCAACGGTGTTGCTATCATAAACAATTTCTCCATGAACCTCCTATAGTAGCTTGCTAAGCCCAAAAAGCTCCGCATCTCCGTAACTGTAGTCAGCCTCCTCCACTCGACTACCACCTGAACCTTCTTGGGCTCAACTAACAACCCTTGGGAACTAATGATGTGTCCCAAAAACTGTATCCTCTCAGACCAAAACTCACATATGGATAGCTTTGCATAGGACTGATTATCCTTCAGCACTTGCAAAACTGTCCTAAGGTGCTCCTCATGCTCCTGGGCAGACTTTAAGCATACCAAGATATCATCAATGAACACTACAATAAACCGATCCCAGAACGGTCTGAAGATCCTATTTATGGCTTCCATGAATACTACCAGTGTATTGGTCACTCCAAATGGCATAACTATATACTCATAGTGCCCGTATCTTGTCCTGAAGGCAGTTTTTAGGATATCTTCATCCTTAACTCTGATCTGGAAGTATCCAGACCAGATGTCAACCCTGGAAAATTTTTAAAGACATAAACAAAAAGAGAGAGTAAAGGTGATGTGAAATTTGAAGTTGGAGTCAATATACATGTAAGGTTTATTTCATTTTGTAATTGGATGTATTTAACTAGACATGAATTGTATGCTACTACAAAAATTAAATTTATTGTAAGAAACTATAACTTCATTGTATGTAACTATGTATGAATTGTATATAAATGAACATGAATTGTATGTGACTGTAACTATTTTGTATATAACTGGCTATAAATTGTAGTAAACCGGAAGTAAAATATATTTAGTTGGTCATAAGTTACATGCAACTAGGTATATTTAACTATTTATTTAATTATGCAACTTGGTAGAGGAAATAAAGGAAGCAGGGTAAGGAGGCAAAATGGAAAATGAATGTAGAGGACAATCTTGTTTCCATTGAGTCCGATGATGGTAAGGGGATAGGTGAAGGTAATTTTTTACCTTATTAAGTAGGATGATGGATGGTACTATATGTTAGTATGAAGCTTTATTGTACCAAAGTGACTAATTCCTGGCTACATACATGCATGCATAATGCAGGTCCATTGCTAAATGCTCACCTAGCAAAATAGTAAATGTGCTTGAGAAAGAAATGAAATCTGATAAGCTTGTTCGTGCAGTTGAGGAGATGGGTTGTGGTAACCCGCTGATTTTGAAATATAGGTGTTTAAGAAAAGATTTATGATAATGGCTAGTTGATAGACTCAACCAAGTGATATGATGATTAATATAGAGTTTGGGAAAATTAAGATGATGGTAGAAAACGTGAAGCTAGTATTCACTGTGCCTAACAACAACACTCTAGTTGGGTTATTGTGAACACAGAAGTTAGAGATGCATTCATTTCAGATTGGGAATGATGTAGGACAAGAAACCAAGGTATTCCATATTTGCCTCAAATAAACCAAGCAGTGGGGTTAGATGAGAAATGTAAGGATAGTTTCAAAAGGAACTTCCTTGTCTGTGTGGTTTTAAGATTACTTATTGCATGATTCCCTTCATCTATGGGGTTCCATTTTTTTTTTCTTGTAAATGTTCCAATGAATTCCTCTTTGCTTAGGGATGGAGTCAGTGAATCTCAGTTCAACAAAGTTTTGAACATTAAGCTATATCAAATTATGAAGGTAAAGCATATTTAAAGCATCAGACACTATTTGGTGTGTAGCCATTTGCATCTTATGCTTATATCTTTAAAGCAAAACATATCAATTCTATGTATGATATGTCTGCAAAGATAATCACGCTGTTAGTTAAGGCTTTTTTTTCTTTGACCAATTCCTTGGAAAATTCATGAGATGAGATCTATTCCTCAGTCCTACGAGCACCTGGGGAGTTCAATGCGCCCAAGTTCATAGTTATTGTTGGCTAGAAGAATCATCATACCAAATTATTTCTAGCAAATGGATGAACTAAAAATGCCCTACCAGGTACCTCTTTTTTCCCGTATTTCGATTCTTGTATGCTTTCCTCTAGTGTATGCATAATTTGTACTAGCATCTGTCTCCTCCCAAGGACTATTGTACATGGTTGCTCATGCAGGGATGATTGTAAGTTTTTCCTTCCCTTCTTTTTTATGTTAAATTTGTTCAATTGCTAGAATTGACTGCCCTAATATTTAGTGCTATGTTTGTAACTGCACAATGAACTTTTTTTTTGGTTGAGAGGAAGTAATTGTCTATATCACCAAAAATTCTGTGCATCCAAAGAGCTATAAAAGATAACTAAGCCAATGCTACCCCCTAGTCATCAACTCAAGCATTGCATCCAACTAGATTCAGTTCTAAATAAGGATGGAAACTTGTGAATTTTGATATAAACATCTAGCTTAATTTCTATGAATCACTACCGCCTGTGTATACATCTCTCTTGCATAGATTCAGTCATTTTTCACCTTTCTGTATAAAGTAAATAGCAATAGCAAAGGTACCTCTCTTAAGCAGGCCAATTCCTCTGTCAGAGTTCTCACCTGTCGTCGGATATCCAACCAATCCAAAATTTGGGCCCATGTGTGTTTGAATTTAAGAGCATTAAAAAAATGTTCTTTGTTTTCTGGCCCAAGCTTGCAGAAAACACACCACTACTGGCTTATCAGGGTCCATTTTTATAGGCAGTCCTGGGTAGGAAGCCCTCCTTGAACTAGCATCCACAATATGATCCTATGTTTTGGAATAGTGAATTTGTTCCATACTAGTTTGTGATTGGCTTATATTTCATTCATTCCACTCAGCCAGTCATAACATCATTTCAAGTTCAACACCCCATCCATTTCACAATATGTCGTACCTCTTTGAGCTACCACATCATCCCTTAGTTCCCTCTTAACCAATGTCAAACTTTTAACAAATTCCTCCATATACTCACATCACCTTCGTGTTGCTAGATACTTCATATATTAGACTTTTTTAAATAATACTCATGAGCACATTTAACCCACAAAGATTCTTCCTTCATATGGATGTTCCAAATTGGGCACAAAATCAACATTTTATTACAACAACTATAGTCATTAAGATTGAAGCCACCTTTATTCAAAGGCAATACAAATTTTTTCCAAGCCCATGTCAAATCAAAGCCCTTGTTTTGCTTATAACATTGCTAATTACTACTTGTGGAAAACATACCATACCAACAATTTTGTTGACCCTGGAGCAATCACCTGGGTAATTCAAACCTTCTAACATAAGAGAGATTTTTTGCTTCCCAACCTTCATTCTTCTTAGTAATCTTATCTACTAATCTCCCATATTGCTAGACTATCAATCTAGCACATTCAATAGGTACTAAAAGATAAGTCAGGAAAATTACCTTCCTTAAAGCCAGTAATTTCCAAAGTCCTGCACCATTCATTAGCAGACACTCCTCCAAAGTACACATCATCTCCTTTGTAAAACATTATAAATCATCAACAAATAAAACATGCGTTAATGCCATTCTATGGAATCTCGGATGATATCTAAACCTTTGCCAACATGTTTCTCCTACTCAGACATTGAGGCAGAAATTCCATGTAGATCACCAACAGGTAAAGAGAGATTGGATCTCCCTGTATAAGTCCTCTTTGCCCTTGAAAGTAACCATTAAAACTTCCATTAAAGCTTAAGGAGTAGGAGATAGAATTGACAGCAATCTTCAACCATTGTACAAACTAATGGGCTAAACATTCTATAATAATAGATTGCTAATTAGTTAACATTTGTTCCCCCTTTGTTTTGAGATTTCTTATTCTATTTTGTGCACCCCTATCCTTGATTGTAGAATTAAAAAAACTGGTATTTGCATCAACTTCCTTAATCCACTCGATATGGCTCTTTTTCTTTAGGAAAATAATCTCTATAGTGGCTAATTTTCATAGCTTGTCCTTCACCTCATTTAGTTTTTGTATAAGCCCATTATCATTCACACCCACCGTTAGGCTATTTTGAATTTCATGTAGTTCATTCCTAGCAGCCTTCACATGCTATTCCAGCAGAGAATAACCTACATTCAATAATTTTAACTCATTTTTCAAATTCTTAAGCTTTTGAACCACCTGATACATTTGGCATTGCCTTTCCCTATTTTTTGAAACCTACTTAATAGTTTCTAAAAATTTTGGATTCTGAGTCCAGAATTTGAAGAATGTGAATTGGTGACTCGCCTAGGTCTTGACTAGAATTGGTGAATGGCCTGACACCCGTGCAAGTAAGAAAATGACTTATGGATCAAGAAAAGTGTCAAGCCATTCCTTATTACCCAGAGCTCAGTCTAGTTTGCTCCATACTTCAACAGTCCCCTCTATAAGAAAACAGGTTTAGCAAAAAAACATAGATAGCTTTCATTAATCATAACGTATTTATGCATAGCAACAAGGGATAAGATAATTGCTATCTTAGAGATAATTTTGAGGATAAGTTTACAAGATATTCACAATGTAGTATTATTAGGAAATATCTATGCAAATAGGATAATTGGAGATGGAAAAATTCGATAGTCAACTTTTTCTATTATGCCCTTGCAATATGGTGGAATCATCAGTGACACCTATCTTGGCTACAGTTATTCAAACCAATATTGGTGCAGAGTTTTGGTGAGGGCATCTGCCAGTTGCAGCTCAGTTGGGATGTGTTTAACTTGGAGTTGTCCAATAAGAAATATTTCCCGAACTAAGTGATAATCTAGTGCAAGGTGCTTTATTTTGGAGCAAAAAGGGGGTTAACACATGCATATATGGTGCTCATATTATCATAGAGCAGTAGTTGGTAAAGAAAATTTAGAAATAATAGAATGAAGGATAGGTAAAGTTGGATGCCCAAGACGATGGTGCCACATTTGAGCTGATGATTTTATGCCAATATTATCAAGTGGAGGTGAAGAAGACTCCTTCACAGGAAACATAAAAAAAACCATTCCTAGTTGTTCCTCGCACCAGTTACAGTCCCATGTGCAAATCCTTGACCTGAAAAAAGTTTGGGAAGAATTGAATGGAGACTTGAATAGATAAACAGAATTGTGAGACAAAGAGAAGATTAAGTTTTAATATCAAGAACACATAAAATGTGTTGTAATTTAAAGGAGTGAAAAGGTATGGATAAGGAAGTAGAACCAGTGTGAGAAATTCACAGGCCATCACCATCTCCAATGATAAGTTGATCAGTTGTAGTGTAATTGGATAGTTGAGAGAGCTAGCTTGGCTTCGGTGTCACATGATGGAAGGCTCCGGTGCTAAGCAGCCATTGGTGTGAGACTTGACTAGAGGCTAGATTAGCTATTATAAATGTGGTGAACTGCTGAGGCCTGCGACAAGTTCAAGTAGTATATCCGAGATGAAAACACAATTGATAGGGGGTGTTGGAGAATGATTGATTTTGGCAAAAGTTAAGGCCAAGTCCTTTCCTTAGGTGTTGAAGTTTCTACCATGACTAAGAGCATGATGCCCTCCATTTCTTGGAGAATAAGTGGGAGTTGGCAAAAGACCAAGTTGAAAGGAGGCCACCGTAGCATTGGCAGTGGAAATAAAGATAACAAGAGATGAATCTTACTTATGTATAAACTTTTCATAATCAAGGATTTTATCATGCAACTCTTCAACGCTGATTGGAGATTCTTGCACACGTAAACCTGTAGCAAGTTCCTGAACTTCTGTTCCAACACCATTCAGGATATGAACAATTAGATCCTTGTCAGAAACAGGGGAGTGAGCCATTGCCAAATCATCAAGAATACTCTTAATGAATTGTAGGTATTCAGTTATTATTTTGTTGTCATGAGGAGTGCACAAATTTTCTTTTAGTGGCATGATGTGGCTTCTGGAGCAATTTGCGAAGAGAGCTTGAAGCTTTAACCAGGCTTTTTCAAAAGTTCAAAAAGAAGTAATCAGAGGAACGACTGCCTCAGAAACAGAAGCTCAAAATTCCATTAAGAATGACGGAATCCTGGAATTGCCAAAAGATAAAGTCAGAATCAAGTTTGACTGATTCTTTGTACGAAGTAGTGGAAATAGTATAGGTAGCTGCTGGGTTTGTACTGTTGACAAAGCCATGTAGATTAAGACAAAAGAAGAGCGAATAAAATTGATCTCTCCAAGAAGGGTAATTAAGGCTTGTGAGTTTAACTGGGACCTGGGTAACATAATTAATGGTGATTGGGAGCTTGTTGGTCATGGTTAAATGGAGAAGAAGAAGAAGAAAAGAAAAGGGGTAAGGTTTCAAGGAAGAGGATGATTAGCTGGGCTTTGTTTTTAGAAGGCAACCTGTCCTAATACTATATAAGAAAACAAATTAGCAAAAGAACATAAATAGCTTTCATTAATCACAAGGTATTAATACATATCAACAAGGGATAAGATAATTCCTATCTTAGAGATAATTTTGGAGATAAGTTTACAAGAAATTCATAAGGTAGTATTATCAGGAAATATCTACACAAACTGGATAATTAGAGACGAAAAATTAGGATAGTCAATTTTCTTTTTTCTTTATTGCCTTCTTGCTGGTTCCACCATGTGAAAAAACAAGTGCTATATTGAAGGTCAACTCTAATTGTATCAACACAATATTGAAATCTTGCACCTTCAAGCCGAGTGCAGAGTAGTTGGAGATTTTTTAGATTTATGAAGGATTTGAAAGATGATTCAAGCATGAATTTTTATAAGTATACAATGTCCAAATAAGCCGAATCGGATTGTTTGATTTTACCAATTGGACCACAAACTAATCATCTTTTCAAATCTGCTATCGACCTATGTAGGATTTGGTTAAGAACCAACTGAAACCAGGAAAAACCACTTGGAGTCATCAAACCACCAAACCATTTAAACCAATAGTCTAACATAATTATTTAACTATTATAAAAAAAATTGAAAAAGAAACATAAAAATACTTGTGTATCTTCGGTTTAATTTTGATGCATAAAATAAAGCAATGATAGACAAAAAGTGATAATTTGATTTTTGAAGGGAGTTGGATAAAGCTGAAAGTCTTTGTCCTCCCTATCTGTCCTCACTGCTCTCACTATACTCATCATAGAGCCTTCATGATCACTGCTTTCTACTCATCGTCGCTGCCCTGCCCACTATCCAAGTGAATGCACAACCATTTGTTTCTAAATTCTGCTTGCCCTCGAGGCTCTATGTTTAAAAACGCCGACAGATATTCATTATCACTTGTAGCAAAGTCTTCGATGAAGTTGAAGAACAAAAGAGACAAAGGCAAGCAAACTATGAAGAAAGTCATTCTCTTGGAAGAAGTGCACATGAATCTCAGGATGATTACATCTACTATAAGAAAATTTTCTATTAGATTTTGTTATTACTGGTTTGTTTTTAGCTATTTTTATTATATTGTATGGAGAGGCATTGTTTAGAACATGGAAATAAATAAATTAAAAGAAAATTGTACAAAAAAATATATAAAATTTATTTATTACCTAAATTTTTTTGTATATCTAATATGATTTTCTATTGTAGTCTTTGATGCATATGGTGACCTTGGTTGCAATCAACAAAGCAATACTTAAGTTGTTTCATCTAGAAAATGGAAAGCATTTGGCACTCTTACTTTCTTAGTGGAATAGCTCCTGGATCTTAACCAACAATAAAATTCATACTCCGAAGCAACGAAAAAGCTCATGAGGTCAATTTTGCTATAGGTCGTTTCTTTTATGACGCACGCATTCCCTTTAGTTATGTAAATTCATTATATTTTTAACCTATGATGGATGCAATTGCATCTATTGGGATGGGGTCTTAAGCTCTTAGATATCATGCCATAAAGGTGAATTTTCCATCAAATGCAAACATATAAGTGAAGTTACTTATAGACACCTATAAAAGCACAAGGTAGAAATAGTTTGCACTATTATGGGTGATGGTTGCAAAGATGGTAAAGATTTATCTTTGATAAGTTTTATTGTGTATTGCCCAAGAAGAAATACATTTCTCAAATCTGTTGACGCTTCTGATTTGATCACAGATTATGTTACAATATGCAATCTCTTTGCAGAGACTATTGAAATGGTTGGCCTTCAAAATGTTATCCACTTGATAACTGATGAGGCAAGTAACTACAATGTGTAGGAAGGTTTCTTAATGATAGGTATTCAAATATTAGTTGGTTTCCCTTTGTAGCCCATTACATTAATTTGATTATAAAGGATATTACTAGTTTGCTTCATGTAGATAATTTGAAGAAACTTGTAAGCATGATCACTGTATTTGTTTATAATCGTAAGTGGACTTTAGCATTCTTATTGAAAGAAAAAAGTGGAGAGAAATTCTACTTCCTAGAGATACTCAATTTGCTACAACTTTTATTGCTCTAAATACTGTTTATGACCATAAACAATTTTTGCAAGCAATGGTCACTAGTGAAGAATTTGATTAGTGGTCTGTCTTGAAGACAAGCAAGGCAAAATAAGTGAAACAAATAATTCTTGATAGTGTTTTCTAGAACAATTGTTTGTTGATTGTGAAGATTGTAGGGTCATTGATTAAACTATTGCATGTAGTGCATTTAGTTAAGAAGTTTTCTTTGGTTTATGTGTATTAAGCAATGTATAGAGATTGTAAAATTGTCGAAGAAATTTTTTAAGGAAATAAAATGTTGTCTAAAGAATGCACCAAAACTATGAAGGAAAGATAGAATAAACAATTGTGCAAAGATATACATGCTGCATCTTATTGGTTGAATATGGTGTTTCAATATTGTCAAGCTACCTTTTGTCAAAAGGCTAAAGTAATGAATGGGTTGTTGGAGGTTTTTGACACTAAAGCTTTTGGATTCAGGACTAGAAAAATTATGGAAGAGACTATACTTTTTTAAGAATGAAGGAATACTTTCAGAAGAAAGATGGCACTAGATTGTTCAATATCCATGAAGCCATGTAATGATCTCTTTTTGCACTTGTTGATTTTTGTTTTCTCTATTTCAACAAACCATTACTTGTTGGGTGATTGCTGAGGTTTTATTTGGAAAAATATAGTTTTAAAAATTCTTACTACTAGTCCTTGATAAAAACCCTTGCTCGAAGAAAGTTTTTCTTAAGCAAAAAATTCAAGCAGGAAAAGTGCTTATTATTTTCTTCTATGCTCCCCCATCCGCTTCATTATATATTTGCATTTTAATGTATGTTTGTTATTACATGAATCCAATACAGTAATTCTGTTATTAGCTATAATAGTTGTTGACATACCTAAGTTTACAAACAACCGTACCTAAGCTGTCCAATGTCTTCCTGTTGTAAACAACTAGACCCAAGTTTGTATAATTACAATCATATAAGCTATAATTGTTGATATGTGTAGATAAATGGTGCCGCTTGTTCGGACAATATACTCCTAATCTGAAGAACTTAGCAATTCTACTTCTTAGCCAGACTTTAATGTGTTTAGGGAATGAGAGGAATTGGAGTGCATTCAAATGCATACACACAAAAAAATGGAATGGGTTAGTGCATGAAAGGTTGAAAAGACTTGTTGTATGTCCATTACAATCTCTGCTTGAGAAACAAGTTTTTGTTCATTTTAAGAAATGAAAGATATTATCTTTCTTTTTTAAAATTTTTTATTTTCTAGATTTATTTAATTTTGTATGATTTTATAAATTAGGCTTTATATCCGGGGGCGAGAGTATGACCTCATTCATTATGAATGTATTTTCTTATGAGGAAAATTAAGGTCAAATATTATTTTCTAAATTTTCGTTTCTTATGGTCAACAATATTTTCTAGAAATATTGTTATTGCCTAACTATTTGTAATTTTTATTTTATTGTTGGTGGAACCTTAGGTAACACATTTAATGAAGTGAATGATGATGAGGATGGACTCGATCTTTCAACATTTGGCAGTATCGGTGAAGAAAGTGAAAATGTTGACAATGAGGATGATTGTTGATTGGAAAAATGGACCGAAGTGATGTTGTGAAAGTCTTGGTCATCTATGTTATTGACATTATTTTGCTTATTTGGGTAAGTTTAAAACTTTGTGTTTCTTCATAACTTGGTTTGTGTTAAGTTAATTAACTTGGTGATGCATGAAGATACATTTTGATGGATGATTGATCATAAATTACTGTATACTATTATTATTATTATTATCTTTTTATTATTTGGAAAGAAAGTATTGATACTAAGAGAAAAGTATGTTGACAACCATTGTATATCACATGTCATCGTGTTATATTGAACTGAATTGACATTGTATGCCTAGTGTTCATATAATGCATGTATTTAAGTGTAGAATATTCATACATAGATCATAATGATTTTCTTAAATAAATGTTGTAGATGCTTTACATTGACATAGTAGTCTCATTCCTCTGGCAGCAGGTAAAGAAAAACCTACTGCGTGTCAAGACATGGAAACATGATAAGTTTTTAAACAAGTTATGAGGAGAGAAAAAGGTAGCTTGGTGGATTTAGGAAAAGGTGGATAACACCGCAATTTGGTAATGGTAAAAATTAAGCAGTAAAAATATTTCTAAGGAAAACAACTACCTAAGTGGTGGAATAAGAAAGTGAGTTACTTTGATTTCCTGTTGTATGCTGCTGCTCATATAATATGATAAGCTAATGGTAATCTATATGCTTTAAGTTTGCCTATTTATTCTAAGAAGCGCAAATAGCTATTTATATCATGGTTATTAAAAATGCATTTCAAGTCGTTAAAACGTACGTTTTAACAACTCAAACTGCCAAAATCAACTCGACTCGTACAAAAAATGTAAATGGGGATAAAATCATATAGAAATCCAAATAAAAACATAGAATTGTTTAAAACGCAAGAATCCACGATCTCACATACAAATACCGATTATTTAATACATTAAAGCCTAAAGCCCATTTATACTAAGAACAGCCCACAAACAAACCATGATAAGATCTTCTCTAGTTACGCCTTATATAACTACTTTACTCTCTATTTGGACTTTTCTTCATCCATGTGGGACAATAAAAATGAAACAAAGAAGTTCCCAATAGGAGCTCACATACATGAGGCTGGAAGCATATTTTACATCCATTCTTGCCTTTTACACCCATACTTCCTCCATGTAGGACAAGAATAGGCATTGAAGCATGCTCCTAGGCTACTCAACACCTCAATGTTGTCTTCAAAGCCTAGTAGCACTCAACACCTTTCCCTTTTATAACTTCTTAAGACCTTGTTCCTCATTTACTACATCCATGTGGGAAAAAAGGACTAGTAGCATCAGGACACCAAGGCCTTTGTTCCCTAAGAAGAAGCATTTTCTTTAGCCTTTCCATAAGTTCCAAAGGCAATGTTCCCTATTGTTCATCCATGTGCGATAAACATATGAAAGTGGCTTAACAAGCAAAGTTGCATTGCTTCTTTACTCGGAGAAGATTTTCTACTAGTGCCTCTATAGCTTCCAAGGCCTTGTCCCCCTTTTAGTTTGTCCAATGTGGGACAAAGAACAGGAATGGGCAAGACTGGTTGGAAGTGAAGAATGCCTCTTCGAATGCATTTTTATAACCCCTAAGACTTTATTCATCTATAGTTCATCCATGTGGGATATAGAATGAGTAGAACCATGGTTTAAGAAGCCTTTACTAATGCCTACACGCCTCACCCTTCTTATACTCCATCCATCCATGTAGGAGACAAAGAACTAAATAGAACAAGGAAACGTCATAACCAGCAACAATTATTTTAGATACAAAAATGTCACCTGGAAGGCCTCAAGCCGCAAGCATACCAAAGAACTTTCTAGCCACGCCTTATACAACCTTGCAAACCTGTTTTCCACCTTTTTTATGCCCATGTGGGACAAGAGAGAAGAAATAGTGAAACAACACTGATAACTCATTTGGCTAGCTTTTTTCCTTTAAACCAACTTTACTTGGCTAAAAGGCCGCATTTTATAGCCTCAACTCCTTAATTACTCCTTACATCATCAATATAGGACAACCCAAAGATTTGACAATGTTTATGGTATTGTTAGGGTTCTAGACTTCTACTGAGTGACAATGTTGTGAAATATGAATTTCTTAAGATAATTTAAATGGTTTTACTTTTTTTTTCATAATGTTTAGTTTTTTTTATTTTAGGTTAAGTCTTATGATTCTATGATTTTTTATGACTTTATGACTATAGACCAAGCAAAATGACTCTAGGTAGAAACCTGTTTTTAACAACCTTGATTTATATAGCAGCTAACTTGAATATGTGTGTGTGTTCTTCAAGAAGATGCATATTTGCTATCAATATGTGTGTTGAAAGCACAATAATACTTACATATGTAGCAATTGTTTGTGTTTCTTGCATGTGTTATTAACCTATTCTATATGTAATGAATTGGAATGAATATGTATGCAAATGGTTTTATCGTAATATATTTGTCTTGTTTCTTTTGGGGGAAGACACTGATAAAATGGACAAAAGAAAAGATGTAGAATATAATTGATGCATCCAAGTTGGCATAAAAGAATGATTATAATTCCTGTTATGTCAAACATAAACTTGTTATGATCTTCATTACACGTAAACCTAATATAAGTAGAACAACCACTTAAAGAACATTTCCTATATAAAGCTTCTTTCACATTTTCTTGACAAAATTCTTAGACCCTTGCCGATGACAATAGAACTCCACAGCACATACAATATTACACCTCTTTCAAACTCTATTCCAAGGAGCCTTAAACCCTTCTTATACAACACACCCACTGAAGAATGCAAAACAATCACCATATTTAAAGTATTGGTTAGGCCAATACATACAAAAAAAAAATGTCCATGCATAAAATAAAGCCCATAATTCACATATCCTCCGAACTAATTTCAACTAGTTATCATCAGAGCATCCACACTCGTCAAACATTTCATTCCAATAACATTTTAACTCATCTTCAATCAAAACAATCATAAAGGCATTCCATCCATTTAGAACAAAAACTAGCTCAAAAAAACAAATGTCGAAGTATATTACGTGTTTACTCTAACATATGCCACAAACACAACATATGTTTGGGTTGCTTAAATAAACTATCAAATACATTAGGAGTGCATTTCCTTAATTTGAAAACAAATTCATTAGTTCAACCCCATGCATACCCCTAAAAAAGGTTTTTAGCAACCATTCAAAAGGCCCAGTCTTTTGCTATACTAGAAACATGCAACGAAACATCATATTCTCACAATGGTGGCTGGCCCTAATGATAGGCACATAAAACATATTGTATGGATTGTCTACTATATAGAGTCAACCAAAACCAAATCTCTAAATAAAAGATAATTAGCAATCATTTAAGCACCCAACCAAAAAAACTTGGTCAGCCTACCCATATCACATACTTCCATCTCATAGAAAAATTAGGCATGCAATATCACCCTTAGGAGCAACTTTAGCCCTTACTAATGAAACTTTGTTGCACAAAGTTTTCTTTTTCACTTCAAACTGCTCAGGACTACCTATTTTAATGTTTAAAACCCTAAAGTATTAATAACTCAAATATCACTTTCACCGATGACATCAAAGTCCCCAACTGCTCTACCAACATTTCTTTTCTAGTGTTCAACAAATGATGCATCTAAGTTGGCAAAAAATGATAGTTGTCATCTCTATTATGTTGATCACAAACCCATTTCCCATCTTCATTACACTTGAACAAACAATAAGTAGAACAACCACACCTCAAAGATTAATTTCAATGAAACTCTTTTTCCTCAATTTCCTCATCAACTTCTTAGACCAAAGGTTGTTAAGATCCCAATCCATATCTTAGGATCCTACAATCCGACATCATGAAACCTCATTAGAAAGTAATAGGATCGGTGATATGGTAAGATTAGGTAGGATCCCGATTAAGATCTAAAATCAGTATGATCTTTTGTTCCCATTTATCCTACTTGGTATTAATTTTTGTTAGCTACACCTATATTTTAGCCCAAATTAGAAAGTTTAAGTGATTGGGCTCTGATTACCCAAGTAGAGCTACCCAAGCTAGTGATTATATGACTTGAATTGTGAAGTAAAACTAAAAAAAAAAAAAACCTCATCTTTATCTCATTCTAGAAACAAAACTCAAAAATTCTAAAGGATATCCATAAGTTTGCCGTTGTTGTGTTAGTTATGTTTGCTTATGAATTTCTGTTAAACTTGTGTTGGTTATTGTATTAGTTATGTTAATGTTTGCTCTGTTAGGAGTCTAGCTTTATTATACATACTATGACATTAATTATGTTGTACCATTGTTACGATACTTGAACTTTGTTAGGTTTCTAATATAGTTGGTCTTTTATATGAATTATATTATTTATTTCAAGAAATTTTAACCTTTTAGTAAGATCTTATGATCTACGATCCCATTTTATGATCTTAATCTTGTATGATGAAAAACGATCTTGAGTAGCATCCTAATCATAACAACTTTGCTTAGACCCTTTCTAATAATAACAAAACTCCACAGCGTGCATAATATTATGCCTCTTTTAAACTATATTCTTGTGAGTCTTAAGCCCATTCTAAATAGCATACCTACTAAAGAGTGCAAATAATCACCATATTTAAAGTATTCACTAGTAAAATACCTGCCAAGATAAATATCCATACACAAACATAGAGGTCATCATTCATGTACCCTCCAAGCGGATTTCAACCAGTTATCATCAGAGTAACTAAACTCGTTAAATATTTTATCCCAATTACATTCTAACTCATATTCAGTCAAGCAATCATAAGTCATTTCATCAACATGGAATGAAAACTAGGTTAGATGTTGAATCACACTTGTTACCTTCCTGATATAAGCCATAAACACAACCTAAGTTTGGTTTGCTTGAATACACTATCAAACATATTTAAGAATGAATTTTTTTGATTTAAAAATAAAGTCTTCGACTCAATCCCATTCATACTCCTAAAAAAGATCATTAGCAACCATTTAAAAGCCATGGCTTTCTGCTATACTAGAAACACAACCAAATATCATGTTTTATCCATTGTGGTTGGCCCTAATTGTAGCACACAGAACATATTATACCAATTCATTTAGGACATAGTATCAACTGAAACTATATTAACAAATAGAATATAGTAAACATTTTTTTAACCATCCTAGCAAAAGAAACTGGTTAGTTTACCTATGTCATCAACCTCTAAAGCATAGAAAAAATCAGGGTCAATTTTGGTACACTCTTTAAAGCATTCCACTAGTGACACAGTGTTACCCTCAGCAGCAACTTCAATGCTTATTAATGCAAGTTTATCGATAAAACTTTTCATCTTCACTCTTGACTACTCAGGACCAGCTACTTGATCGTTGAAAACACTAAAAGTATCAATAATTTGGATACCATTATTCACAAATGGGATCTTTTTATCGTACCTGGGCAAGTACCAAGCCTATGAAGACACACATGTGGCATAAGTGTGACAATCCTAATGGGAATTTGACCAAGGATTTTTTTTTTTAGAATTATAATATAAATCCTTAATGTTTTAACTTGTATAATAAGAAATCTAGGCAGTTAAAAGTAAAATGTCATAACTAGTTGAAGTAAAAATAGAATGGGAAAAAGAAGGATGCGACACTTGTTGCCAACAAGATCGAAGACAGATGCACGGTTGAGGGAGCATGAGTGGATATGAAAGGCTTTGTTTGGCAAACAGAGGGCAGGGGGAAAACCGTGATTAGCTGGCTAAAACCGGTTTAGGTACAGGTATGCACGATGGTGTTGAAAGAGTTCATGGTGTTCTATCAATAGTTCCCATTCGTTCTAGCATCGTCTCTTCTAGATCATTTAATTGCCAATAAGCCGATGGTTCGGGCCCACGACCAACATCAGGAAATACTTGATCCATGGATTCCCCCAATTACACAATGTTAGGGTAGCCATATTCAGACATAAAATTGTCCCTGGTGAATGATGATTATCCATTTTATGACATGTTGAAAGGACAGGGGCTCATGATGGAGGTGTTTGAAATACTACAGAAAAGTCCACAATGGAAAAGGATGGCTCTGTTAATTAGTTATGATAAACAAAATGGAGTCTACGATCATGTGTTGGGGTCAATGTCTGGTTTGATGGAAGGGTCCCAACTATTCTAGCATCTTCTTGGGCCAATAAGGGAAAGGGTGAGCTACCAAGACTACTAGTTTCTGTTTTTTTTTTTCATTTGCTTCTACAGTTGGCATTCATACTTCTATAAAAGAGTATATTAATTGGTTGATTAAAAATAGGATAGTTCTAGATTAGTTGTGTATGTCAACTAAATGTTAATGGAGATTTGTTCCCCTGTCTGAAGTTATGGTCATCTGACTTTGAAGCTCAGTTGTTAGTGTTGTTGGCTAGTAAATAAGGTTGCTTTGAGATAGGCTTCTAGCATAATGGATCTAAAGATTTATTCAGTTAGGGAGGGTGTGAACGTCACTAATGGTGGTAGCTGGGTATCTGTTAGTAACAATAAGGTAGCATTATCTAGCTTGCTAGTTAGTGTGTCCATGTCCAAGATCGATCATGGTCACTATTTATTGTTATTGCCAAAACTTTGTGTACATACTTTGACCAATATTCAAAACATGTGTAGGTCATCAAACAAGGTTTTGAAGCCCAAATCCTAAGAATTTGCTAAGCATCCGAATGGCCGTAGGTTTTTGTGGTTATTTGTGCATTACTACTTAGTTGAGCTCATTTTGTTTGGAATTCTTTGCAAGACCGGTTTAAATGATTTCACCTAGCATCAATAGTTGCAAAAAAAGAATAGCCTAGAACTAACTAGAAACAAACTTGAATACCATAAACTTGCTTTAGTTGAAATGCTGCAGTAAAACTGGTTTGGGTTTGAGGCATTTGACTTAAGGTTTGACTTTTTTATAGGGCCATCGTCTTGCTCTGGGTTTTTGTGTGTAGCTTTGGAAACACATTTTAATCATGTTCAAGACTTTAAACCAAGTTTATAAGCTAAAAATTTTATTTATTATCTTCAACAAAATATTCTAATGGTTGGTGTGTGCAAGCCACGGGTGAGGGCAAGTTTTCATGCTTTGTTTAAAACTTATAGTTTTACTTAGCCAACAGCCTTTTTTTTGTATTTGGAACTTTATGTGTTAATTTTATGTACGAAAAGAAATTTATATCTCAAAAACTAAAATCCATAGAGTAAAAGAAAGGTGCAACCAGACATCAATTGGAAGTTGAAACCAAAACTTTTCTTTGTATTACAAATTACTCACAAGTCAAGTACATTAATAAAACATAGGGCACTCTAGATCCTTGGTAGAACTCTTGTAGATAAAACATAAGACACTCTATCCATTGGAAATTTGTAGCAAAAAGTGGCAAAGTAATGCTAAATTCTATAGTAAAATCTGCAGGAAATGTATAGGAAAAATCAGCATTTTAGCCCTTTGCCATGTATGACTTCTTAACAAATCTTGGAATTTCCCACAAATTTTTTTTTTTCATGTTCTAATGATTGAATAATACTTTTTTGACCAATTTATTGCATTAAAACATCATATTTCATGGAAGATATGTTTGGGAACAAATTCATCAGGTTTGAGAGAAGTTCTTGGGAAATAAGTGACCCAATCTGGATTTACAGCTCTAATTCCTATTTTGACATTTCCATCATGTTTCAAAGAACTTGTTAGACTTTGTTTGAATACTCTTGACATAAAAAATGGCAAGTTACCAAGAAAAGTGCATCAACACTAAGTTTTTTTAGATTGATAACATGTTTCTATGGTTTCAACGGTCAAATTCGATTGGGTGTATTTAAAATCATATTTGTTACTTCATACACCTTTCATTTGATAATTGAACGTCTTTAGCAAGTTTCTTTTAAGGATTAGGTCAGGAACTCAAAACGCCCCTGGAACCAACCAGTGAACGCCAGCATACAAGAATTGAAATAACTGAACTTTTGCTCCCCCTATTGTGTGGTAGTGATAGGCTGTGTCATGGTTAAATGTTTCTAAACTCAAGAACTTGCTTGTGTATTTATGTCATCTCTTGTAAGTTAAACTCAAGTTCAAGAGGTTTATGTTTACTAGAGTTAAGGGACTGACTTGTTGCTTTGTGATTTTCGCACTTGCATTAATCTATACTAGTTTTAGCATGTTTGAGTTTTAAACTCTTAATCTTAAGGATTCAAATACAATTTATTCCATATGTGTGCATTATTTTTGTTTAAATTAATTTAATTATTTCAAATTTAGATTTCTCACTCATTTATGGCTAAAAGTTGGTAGAAAGTACTCTTAAGTACTGTTCTTTAACTAGCAAACTTTTCACCCAATGATTAACTTTTTGCTATGGAAGGAGTTTCGGTTTGAAACTTTATGTGCGTGTTGAAGACCTTATTTCCAATATGTTAGATCTATTTTTCACAGTCAAATCATAGACATGGAAGTTTTAACAATTTAGGGCAGAACTCCATAGGTTTACGACCTGTTTTCATGGTTTAATTGATGAAGCTTTCATTTATTACTTAAACTACTACTTCGATACTTTCATTAAGTATCATTTGGTTAATTATTAGTTACAGATTTGTTTGGGAAGCATGTAAAATGGAAATGAGAGATAGTTTGTTCGAGTTGTGTTACAATTTTTGTTCATTTTTTTCATTCCTTCTTTTGGAGTACATGCTTGTGATGTTTAGGAAGAAGGAAAAAAAACTACAACAACTTTATTATGACCTACATAGTTCAACAAAAGAAGCATTAAACTAAATTTATATAATTAAAAAAACTTTAAACCAAATATTATTTTGTTTGTGAGTTTTGCGAATCTAAAGTTAGTTGAACAACTGATTTGACAAGGTTGACCATTCCTTTAATTCAAAGATAGATAAATATGTTTGGGCTTCAAGAATGATACTAGAGTTAATGTTGTTGAATGATATCATGATTGACTTCAGCAAAATACACAGCCTGGCATACAGAGTGACCGACTATAATCAAGAAGAAACAAAATTAGACTAGGTATATTATAAGGAAAAAAGGAAAGAGAAACACTCGTATGAGATACTACCATGTTATATTTATCGAGCCAGTGGGCAGCCCAATCCATGACATCATCCATCTAGCAAAATCATGTAGAGTAATAGGCATTAGCTTGAACTAGTTGCTATGATGCAATTTTGAAAAAAATAGGTAGAGGATGATAAGAAATATATATTACATATTGTTTTGTGTTGGGACTTAATTGGGCACAATTATCTTGAACTAAGTTACTTTGGGATAATGAGCCCTTTGACCATGTATGACTTCTTAACAAATCTTGAAGTTTCCTGCTAAAATTTTTTGTTCGTGTTCTAATGATTAAATAATACTTTTTTGACCAATTTATTGCATTAAAACATCATATTTCATGGAAGATATGTTTGGGAACAAATTCATCAGGTTTGGGAGTGAGTTATTAGGAAATAAGTGAACCAATCTGGATTTACAGCTTTGGTTCCTGTTTTGACATTTCCATCAAGTTTCAGAGGACTTGTTAGATTTTTTTTTTATCACTCTTGACATAAAAAATGGCAGGTTACCAAGAAAAATGCATCAACACTAAGTTTTTTCAGATTGATAATATGTTTCCATGGGTTCAACGGTCAAATTCCATTGGGTGTATTTAAAATCAGATTTGTTACTTCATACTCCTTTCATTTGGTAAATTGAACATCTTTACCCAGTTTCTTTTGAGGATTAGGTCAGGAACTCAAAACTCCCTTGGAACCAGCCAATGAACGCCAGCATACAAGAATTGAAATAACTGAAATTTTGCTCTCCCTATTGTGTGGTAGCGATAAGCTGTGTCATGGTTAAAAGTTTCTGAACTCTAGGTCTTGCTTGTGCATTTATGTAATCTATTGTAAATTAAACTTAAGTTCAAGATTTTTATGTTTACTAGAGTTAAGGGACTGACTTGTTGCCTTGTGATTTTCACACTTGCATTATTCTATACTGGTTTTAGCATGTTTGAGTTTTAAACTCTTAATCTTAAAGATTCAAATACAATTTATTCCATATGTGTACATTATTTTTGCTTGAATTAATTTAATTATTTCAAATTTAGATTTCTCATTCATCTATGGCTAGAATTTGGCCGAAAGTACTCTTAAGTATTGTTCTTTAACTAGCAAACTTTTGACCCAACGGTTGACTTTTTTGCTATAGAAGTAGTTTCGCTTGAAACTGGATGTGCATGTTGAATACCTTATTTGCAATATGTTAAACCTATTTTTCACAGTAAAATAATAGACTTGCAAGGTTTAACAATTCACAGTAGAACTCGATAGGTTTACGACCTGTTTTCATGGTTTAATTCGTGAAATTTTCATTTATTACTTAAACTACTGTTATTAATACTTTCATTAAATATTATTTGGTTAATTATTAGTTACAGATTTGTTTGAGAAGCATGTAAAATGAAAATGAGAGATTGTTTGTACGAGTTGTGTTATAATTTTTGTTCATTTTTTTCATTCCTTCTTTTGGAGTATGTGCTTGTGATGTTTAGGGAGAAGGAAAAAAATTACAACAACTTTATTACGACCTACATCATTCAACAAAAGAAGCATTAAACTAAATTTACATAATTAAAAAACTTTAAACTAAATATTATTCTATTTGAGAGTTTTGCAAATCTGAAGTTAGTTGAACAATTGATTTGACAAGGTTGAGCATTCCTTTAATTCGATGATAAATAAATATGTTTAGGCTTCAAGAACGATACAAGAGTTAATGTTGTTGAATGATACATGATTGACTTAAGCAGAATATACAGCCTAGCACACAGAGTAACCAACTAAAATCAAGAAGGAAAAAAATTAGACTAGATATATTGTAAGGAAAAAAGGAAAGAGAAACACATGTAGGAGATACTCCCATGTTATATTTATTGAGCCAGTGCGCAGCCCAATCCATGACATCACCCATCTAACAAAATCATGTAGAGTAATATGCATCAGCTTTAACTAGTTGCTAGGATTCAATTTTGAAAGAAATAGGTAGAGGATGACAAGACATATATATTACATATTGTTTTGTGTCAGGAATTAATTGGGCACAATTATCTTGGACTAAGTTTCTTTGGGATAACTGAGCCCTTTGACCAAGTATGACTTTTTAACAAATCTTGGAGTTTCCCACTAAAATTTTTTGTTCATGTTCTAATGATTAAATAATACTTTTTTGACCAATTTATTGCATTAAAACTTTTTGTTTCGTGGAAGATATGTTTGGGAACAAATTCATCAAGTTTGGGAGTGAGTTCTTGGGAAATAAGTGAACGAATCTAGATTTACAGGTCTAATTACTGTTTTGACATTTCCATTAAATTTTGGAGGAATTTTTAGACTTTGTTTGATCACTCTTGACATAAAAAATGGTAGGTTACCAAGAAAAGTGCATCAACACTAAGTTTTTTCATATTAATAACATGTTTCCATGGGTTCAACGGTCAAATTCCATTGGGTGTATTTCAAATCAGATTTGTTACTTCATACACCTTTCATTTGATGAATTGAACATCTTTACCAAGTTTCTTTTGAGAATTAGGTCAGGAACTAAAAAGGCCCTTGGAACCAGCCAATGAACGCCAACATACAAGAATTGAAATAATTGAACTTTTGCTCCCTCTATTATGTGGTAGTGATGAGCTATGTCATCGTTAAAAGTTTATGAACTCTTGGTCTTGCTTGTGCGTTTGTGTGATCTCTTATAAATTAAAGTCGAGTTCAAGAGTTTTATGCTTACTAGAGTTAATTGACCTACTTCTTACCTTGTGATTATCACAGTTGCGTTAATCTATACTAGTTTTAGCATGTTTGAGTTTTAAACTCTTGATCTTAAGGATTCAAATACAATTTATTCTAGATTTGTGCATTATTTTTCTTTAAATGAATTTAATTATTTCAAATTTAGATTTTTTATTCATCTACGGCTAGAAGTTGGCAGAAAATACTCTTGAGTATTGTTCTTTAACTAGCAAATTTTTTACCCAATGGTTGACTTTTTACTATGGAAGAAGTTTCAACTTGAAACTTTATGTGCGTGTTGAAGACCTTATTTCTGATATGTTGGACCTAGTTTTTATAGTAAAATGATAGACTTGCAAGGTTTAACAATTCAGGGTAGAACCTGATAGGTTTACAACCTATTTTCATGGTTTAATTCATGAAAAATTCATTTATTACTTAAACTACTACTTCAATACTTTCATCAAGTAACATTTGTTTAATTATTAGTTACAGATTTGTTTGAGAAGCATGTAAAATGGAAATGAGAGACAGTTTGTTTGAGTTGTGTTATAATTTTTGTTCATTTTTCCCCTTCTCTTGGAGTATGTGCTTATGATGTTTAGGAAGAAGGAAAAAAAAACTACAACTACTTTATTACGACCTACATAATTCAACAAAATAAACATTAAACTAAATTTGCATAATTAAAAAACTTTAAACTAACTATTATTCTATTTGTAAGTTTTATGAATCTGAAATTATTTGAACAACAGATTTGACAAGGTAGAGCATTCCTTTAATTCCATGATAGATAAATATGTTTGGGCTTCACGAATGATACTAAAGTTAATGTTGTTGAATGATATCATCATTGACTTAAGCAAAGTATACAGCCTAGCGTACGGAGTAACTGACTATAATCAAGAAGAAAAAACAATTAGACCAGGTATATTGTATAGAAAAAAGGAGAGAACAACATTCCTATGAGATACTACTATGTTATATTTATTGATCCAATGAGCAGCCCAATCCATGACATCACCCATCTAGCAAAATCATATAGAGTAATAGGCATTAACTTTAACTAGTTGCTATGACGCAATTTTCAAAGAAATAGGTAGAGGATGACAAGACATAAATATTACATATTGTTTTATGTCGGGACTTAATTGGGCACAATTATCTTGGACTAAGTGACTTTGGGATCATAAGCCCTTTGACCTTGTATGACTTCTTAACAAATCTTGAAGTTTCCCGCTAAAATTCTTTGTTCATGTTCTAATGATTAAATAATACTTTTTTGACCAATTTATTGCAATAAAACATCATATTTCATGGAAGATATGTTTGGGAACAAATTCATCAGGTTTGGGAGTGAGTTCTTGGGAAATAAGTGAAACAATCTGGATTTACAACTCTAGTTCCTCTTTTGACATTTTCATCATGTTCCAGAAGACTTGTTAAACTTTGTTTGATCACTCTTGACATAAAAAAATGGCAAGTTACCAAGAAAAGTGCATCAACACTAAGTTTTTTCATATTGGTAACATGTTTCCGTGGGTTCAACGGTCAAAATTCATTGGGTGTATTTAAAATCAGATTTGGCAGGTTACCAAAAAAAGTGCATCATCACTAAGTTTTTTCAAATTGATAACATGTTTCAGTGGGTTCAATGGTCAAATTTCATTGGGTATATTTAAAATCAGATTTGTTACTTCATACACCTTTCATTTGATAAGTTCAACATCTTTACCAAGTTTCTTTTGAGGATTAGGTCAGGAACTCAAAATGCCCTTTGAACCAACCAGTGAATGCCAGAATACAAGAATTGAAATAACTGAAATTTTGCTCTCTCTATTGTGTGGTAGTGATAGGCTATGTCATTGTTAAAAGTTCTTGAACTCTAGGTCTTGCTTGTGCATTTGTGTAATCTCTTGTAAAATAAACTCAAATTCAAGAGTTTTATGTTTATTAGAGTTAAGGGACCAACTTGTTGCCTTGTGATTTTCACACTTGCATTAATCTATACTAGTGTTAGCATGTTTGAGTTTTAAACTCTTGATCTTAAGGATTCAAATACAATTTATTCCAGATGTGTATATTATTTTTCTTTTAAATTAATTAATTTTTTTCAAATTTATATTTCTCATTCGTCTATGGCTAGAAGTTGGTAGAAAGTACTCTTGAGTATTTTTCTTTAACTATCAAACTTTTGACATTATGGTTAACTTTTTTGCTATGAAAGGAGTTTCGGCTTGAAACTTTATGTGCATGTTGAAGACCTTTTATGTGATATGTTCGAATTATTTTTTCCAGTAAAAAGATAGACTTGCAAGGTATAAAAATTCAGTGTAGAACTCGATAGGTTTACGATCTGTTTTCATGGTTTAACTCATGAAATTTTCATTTATTACTTAAACTACTGCTTCAACCTTTTCATTAAGTATTATTCGGTTAATTATTAGTTACAGATTTTTTTTAGAAGCATGTCAAGTGGAAATGAGAGAGAGTTTGTTCAAGTTGTGTTATAAATTTTGTTTGTTTTTCTCTTTTCTTCTTTTGGAAAACGTGCTTATGTTTATGAAGAAGGAAAAAAAACTACAACACCTTTATTATGACCTACGTAATTCAACAAAAGAAGCATTAAACTAAATTTACATAATTAAAAAACTAAACTAAATATTATTCTGTTTGTGAGTTTTGTGAATCTAAAGTTAGTTGAACAACAGATTTGACAAGGTTGACCATTCCTTTAATTCAAAAATAGATAAATATGTTTGGGCTTTAAGAATGATACTAGAGTTAATGTTGTTGAATGATATCATGAATGACTTAAGCAAAGTATATATCCTAGCGTACGGAGTAACCGACTATCACCAAGAAGAAAAAAAATTAGACTAGGTATATTGTAAGGAAAAAAGGAAAAAGAAACACTCATATGAGATACTGCCACGTTATATTTATTGAGCCAATGGGGAGCCCAATCCATGACATCACCTATCTAGCAAAATCATGTAGAGTAATACGCATTAACTTTAACTAGTTGCTGTAATGTAATTTTGAAAGAAATAGGTAGAGGATGACAGGACATATATGTTACATATTGTTTTGTTCCGGGACTTAATTGGGCGCACAATTATCTTGAACTAAGTTGCTTTGGGATAAGTAAGCCCTTTGACCATGTATGACTTCTTAACAAATGTTCGAGTTTCCCGTTAAAATTTTTTGTTCATGTTCTAATGATTAAATATTACTTTTTTGACCAATTTATTGCATTAAAACATTATATTTAATGGAAGACATGTTTGGGAACAACTTCATCAGGTTTGGGAGTGAGTTATTAGAAAATAAGTGAACCAATCTGGATTTACAGCTTTGGTTCCTGTTTTGGCATTCCCATCAAGTTTCAGAGGACTTGTTAGACTTTTTTTTATCACTCTTGACATCAAAAATGGCAGGTTACCAAGAAAAGTGCATCAACACTAAGTTTTTTCAGATTGATAACATGTTTCCATGGGTTCAATGGTCAAATTCCATTGGGTGTATTTAAAATCAGATTTGTTACTTCATACACTTTTCATTTGATAAATTAAACATCTTTACCAAGTTTCTTTTAAGGATTAGGTCAGGAATTCAAAACTCCCTTGGAACCAGCCAATGAATGGCAGCATACAAGAATTGAAAGAACTAAAAGTTTGCTCTCCTTATTGTGTGGTAGTGATAGGTTGTGTCATGGTTAAAAGTTTATGAACTCTAGGTCTTGCTTGTGCATTTATGTAATCTCTTGTAAATTAAACTCAAGTTCAAGAGTTTTATGTTTACTAGAGTTAAAGGACTGACTTGTTGCCTTGTGATTTTCACACTTGCATTAATCTATACTGGTTTTAGCATGTTTGAGTTTTAAACTCTTAATCTTAAGGATTCAAATACAATTTATTCCATATGTGTGCATTATTTTTTTTTAAATTAATTTAATTATTTCAAATTTAGATTTCTCATTTGTCTATGGCTAGAAGTTGGCAGAAAGTATTTTTTAGTATTGTTCTTTAACTAGCAAAACTTTTGACCCAACGGTTGACTTTTTGCTTTGGAAGGAGTTTCGGCATGAAACTTTATGTGTGTGTTGAAGACCTTATTTTGCGATATATTAGACTTATTTTTTTCAGTAAAATGATAGACTTGCATGGTTTAACAATTCAGGGTAGAAATTGATAGGTTTACGACCTATTTTCATGGTTTAATTCATGAAATTTTCATTTATTACTTAAACTACTACTTCAATACTTTCATCAAGTATTATTTGTTTAATTATTAGTTACAGATTTGTTTGAGAAGCATTTAATGTGGAAATGGAAGATAGTATGTTCGAGTTGTGTTATAATTTTTGTTCATTTTTTTCTTTTGTTCATTTGGAGTACATGCTTGTGATGTTTAGGAAGACGGAAAAATACTACAACAACTTTATTATGACCTACATAATTCAAAAAAAGAAGCATTAAACTAAATTTACATAATTAAAAAACTTTAAACTACATATTATTCTGTTTGTGAGTTTTCTGAATCTGATGTTAGTTGAACAACTCATTTGACAAGGTTGAGCATTCCTTCAACTCCATGATAGATAAATATGTTTGGTCTTTAAGAATGATACTGGAGTTAATGTTGTTGAATGATATCATGACTGAGTTAAGCAAAGTATACAGCCTAGGATAAGGAGTAACCGACTATAATTAAGAAGAAAATAAATTAGGCTAGGTATATTGTAAGGAAAAAAGGAAAAAGATACCCTCGTATAAGGTACTACCATGTTATATTTATTGAGCCGGTGAGCAGCCTAATCCATGTTATCAACCATCTAGCAAAATCATGTAGAGTAATAGGCAATAACGTTAACTAGTTGCTATGATACAGTTTTGAAAGAAATAGGTAGAGGATGACAAGACATATATATTACATATTGGTTTCTGTCGAGACTTAATTGGGCACAATTATCTTGAACTAAGTTACTTTGGGATAACTGAACCCTTTGACCGTGTTTGACTTCTTAACAAATGTTGGAGTTTCCCGCCAAAATTTTTTGTTCATGTTCTAATGATTAAATAATACTTTTTTGACCAATTTATTGCATTAAAACATTATATTTCAGGGAAGATACGTTTGGGAACAAATTCATCAGGTTTGGGAATGAGTTCTTGGGAAATAAGTGAACCAATCCGGATTTATTGCTTAGGTTCCTGTTTTGACATTTCGATCAAGTTTCAGAGGACTTGTTAAACTTTGTTTGATCACTCTTGACATAAGAAATGGCAGGATACAGAGAAAAGTGCATCAACACTAAGTTTTTTCAGATTGATAACATGTTTCCATGGGTTCAATGGTCAAATTCCATTGTGTGCATTTAAAATCAAATTTGTTACTTGATACACCGTTCATTTGATAAATTCAACATCTTTACCAAGTTTCTTTTTAGGATTAGGTCAGGAACTCAAAACGCCCTTGGAACCAGCCAGTGAACGGCAGCATACAAGAATTGAAATAATTGAAATTTTGCTCTCTATTGTGTGGTAGTGATAGGCTATGTCATGGTTAAAAGTTTTTGAACTCTTGATCTTGCTTGTGAATTTGTGTAATCTCTTGTAAATTAAACTCAAGTTCAAGAGTTTAATGTTTATTAGAGTTAAGTGATTGACTTGTTGCATTGTGATTTTCACACTTGCATTAATGTATACTAGTTTTAGCTTGTTGGAGTTTTAAACTCTTGATCTTATGGATTCAAATAAAATTTATTCCAGATGTGTGCATTATTTTTGTTAATTAATTTAATTATTTCAAATTTAGATTTCTTATTCGTCTATGGCTAGAAGTTGGCAGAAAGTACTCTTGAGTATTGTTCTTTAAATAGCAAACTTTTGACCCAATGATTGACTTTTTGCTATGGAAGGAGTTTTGGCTTGAAACTTTTTGTGCGTGTTGAAGACCTTATTTGTGATTTGTTAGCCCTCTTTTTCACAGTAAAATGTTAGACTTGCAACGTTTAACAATTCAAGGTAGTACTTGATAGGTTTACGGCCTATTTTTTTGATTTAATTCATGAATTTTTCATTTATTTTTTAAACTACTGTTTCAAAACTTTCATCAAGTATTATTTGGATAATTATTAGTAACAGATTTGTTTGAGAAGCATGTAAATTAGAAATGAGAGATAGTTTGTTTGAGTTGTGTTATAATTTTTGTTCATTTTTCTCTTTCCTTCTTTTGGAGTACGTGTTTTTTATGTTTAGGAAGAAGGAAAAAAAGCTGCAACAACTTATTACGATCTACATTATCCAACAAAAGAAGCATTAAACTAAATTTCCATAATTAAAAAACTTGAAACAAAATATTATTCTGTTTGAGAGTTTTGCGAATCTGAAGTTAGTTGAACAACTCATTTGACAAGGTTGAGCATTCCTTTAATTCCATGATAGATAATTTTGTTTGGGCTTCAAGAATGATACTAGAGTTAATGTTGTTGAATAATATCATGATTGACTTAAGCAAAATATATAGCCCAGCATACGGAGTAACCGACTATAATCAACAAGAAAAAAAATTAGACTAGGTATATTGTAAGGAAAAAAGAAAAGAGAAAAACTCGTATGAGATACTACCATGTTATATTTACTGAGCCAGTGAGCAGCCCAATCCATGACATCACCCATCTGTAACTTATCAGTGAATAGCATGGTAGCACTACAATAATATGTCATTTTCACTTGTGTTTTCCACTTTCGAATTGCTTTCCCAACAATCATATACTTTCCTAAGTTTTACAGCTTACCGAGACCTGCAAAATTTGATAGGTTTCAAATTTGAGAAACCAACCTCACTTTTTCCATGTTACTGTTGGACTAGGAAACAAAAATGGTTGTATCTTAGCTTCAATAGAACAATACAAAAAGAATTCTGAAGGATGTCAGATAGATTAATATAACATTCAGATTGGTTAATTTGCTACCAGTTGAACTTTATGATTGAACCATTCTAATTTTTATAGGAGTTAGTGTTTTAGAGTCTGAACGTTTGACCTGAAAGTTGAATTTTGGTTTAAGTCACCTAATTGCTTGGAATACAAGCTAGGAAGCATTGAAAGAGTATTTCAACTTGTAAGCAATCAAAAATCACAATTCTAGAAGCTACACACCTACTAAATGTGGTAAAATTGTCAAAATTTAACAATAGGCTACTGTTTTGTTAAACTACTATATTGGCAATGGTTGAGGCAATTGCTATGGCTAGAAAAGAGTGTAAATGTAAGGGTTTTGAAGCTTGATTTTAATGTTTGAAGGCATGACTAAAATGGTGTCCTTCACATGACAAATCAGAATTTACTTTCTAATGTTATTACTTTGTATTAGAGAAGGTAAATGTCTAGGTTACAAGTGGAAGTATTGGCAAATTTGGATTTACCGATATACGAAGAATAGGTGTTTACATAACACAACATTCAAATAAAAGAATAAATATTAATTGGGTCACACCAATTAAGCTTCTTGGTGACCATCGTTTTACATTGAATAAATCATCTATGTTAATCAAAGAATGATTACAAGTTCGGAGGTGCATCTTCATGCATCTAATCCCCTGACGAGAGAAACAAATGAAAAATGGAAGATCAATTCCATTCATTTGCTTATATATCTAATTTTTTTCCATACTTAGGTTCAGTTCATTTTATGTTCCCACATTTTAAAAACGCATATGCTTCAGTCAAAGGCATGGGTTAACATTTACTCAAATTTAAAATAAGCAAGAATAACTTTGTGTTTCCGTGAAATTATGCCTTATGCTACTCCTCCTATATTCAAGTCTGCTAGTCGCTCAGCTAACGCTTAACTCATGTCGTCACCCCTTTTGCTGCCCTAAGCCTTATTGACAACCATCATAGGTACGACCTTACTCCGATGTGTTGCTTGTTCTTGCTTGTGGTTGTGATTCACCTGGGAAGTCTAGATCAGACGTTGATGATCTTTACCCAGATCCATTCACAAAGACATAAATCTGGAATTGATCAGCGGGGAATTTGACTTCCTCACGGTCTGGCACTTTATCGCCACAAGGAATCCAGTATTCTTGTGGCGAGGAATTAATCAGCGCTTTACCACTGGTAGGGAATTAGGCATGCTTGCATTCTACTAACTTAAATTTATGAATAAAGGCTTGAAATTGCATCAAAACTTTTAAATTGAGCAAGGTTTTAAGGGGTGGTGCGAGAAGGCAGTAAAAAATAAAACTATGGAATGGATGTCATCTGATTAATAATGGGACTTCAATTCACGACACTTTTCGAGCAAGGATGAGATGAACAATGATGATAGGGATAATTTGGACATTGCAATGTGCGGGTCTATAATGGCCCGCAAATCAACCTAACTTGACCTGGTTTTAACTTTTTAACACATACCCATACATGCAAAATGAACTGTCCCTAAATGGCTCATAGGAGTAACCTTGATGCTTCAAGTTTGGTAGGAAAAGAGTCCATTTTAAATAATAAAACAAGAAGATGATAAATCCACTGGATACATCTTTTGAGGTGCAACAATTATACTTGACAGTGTAGCACGGTGGCAGCAAGGGAAGCAAATGTGCAGCTTCAGTTAAAATCTCAAGTGGCTACATCAAACAATAAGAAATTAGTAGAACATAGTAGAGAGGCCACTACCAAATTATGACCCAAGCTTTAGCCTTCTATTCAACTGAGCCCTTGAAAACAAGAATACTTATAAAACATCACATTTAAAAATGAGTATATTCCCCTTAACAAGAGTTGCCTTCTAAAAATAATGACGATAAGTCACTAAACTTATAGGAGCAGTTAGGGAACTAAAGAAATTCAAGTAAAGCAGTATTTAAATTGAACCAACAGAATGGTCAGGTTAAGGGTCCTCAATTACATCTATGAATTTAAACGTAATTGTTATTTACCAATAAGACTATCAAAGCAGGCTTAAGCAAAAGAAGCCGAGTTGGATATAAGAAGTCATTTATAGGATATTTAGTTCTCCATTTTGAACTCTGTAGATTACACATCATGATGCCTCTTTTGAACTTTATTCCATCATGTCTTAAAATCGTTATGTATAGTATATTTGCTGAATAATGCAAAAAATCACCATATTTGAAGTATTGGTTAATGAGATACCTACTAAGAAAGTGTCCTAACAGAAACATGGGGTTCAATGTTCATGAGCCCTTAACAATAATTCTAACTGATTATCATCATTACAATCAAACTTATCAAACATTTCACTTCAATTATGTTCTAACTCATCTTCAATCAAGTAAATCATAAAGGCAATTAATCAACTTAGAATAAAAACTAGTTTAGAAAAACATATACTAAAGCTTACTAGGTGCCTTATCAGAAATATGCCATAAATAAATAGTATCCTTGGTTTCTTGAGTACACTATTTCAACACATTAAAGAATGCATCGTTTTGATCTGAAAACAAAATCTTCAATTCAATCTTATCCATACTGCTAAAAAAAGTCTTTAGTAACCATTTAAAAGTCCTAGCTTTCTAATCTACTAGAAACATGCAACCAAACATCACATTCCGAAGATTGTGGTTAGCCCTAACGATAGGCACACAAAACATATTGTACTGGTTTGTCCGGTATAAAGTGTCAACCAAAACCAGATCACCAAATAGAAGATAACCAGCTTTGATTTTACTATAACACCAAAGAAAATTAGCTAGTCTACTCATATCATGATCCACCATATCATAGAAAAAATTGGGGCAATTTAATGTCACCTTTAGAAGGAGCTTCATCCTTTACCAATGCAACTTTATTGTACAAAGTTTTAGTCTTCACTCTAGATTGCTTAGCCCAACCTACTTCATTGTTAAAAACCCTAAAAGTATGAATAACGCAAATACCGCTATTCACCAATGACATCAGAGTATTAAATTTCTCGAACAATATCTCCTTACTTGTGTTCAACACATTACGTATTTGAGTTAACATAAGAGAATGGTTGTGATGCCTGTTATGTGGGACACAAAGCTATTGTCATTTTCATCACACTTGAACCTAACATAATAAAAAACAACCACACCCCAAAAATGTTTTTGATATGAATCTTCTTCTTCATTTTCTTAACCAAGCCTCAGGAGCTTGTTGACGGCAACAAAACTCTATAGCATACACAACATTAATCCTCTTTAAAACACCATTGCACTATGCCTTAAACTCATTTTATACAACATAACTATAGAAAAATGCAAACCAATCACATTATTTGAATTTTTGAATAGGGAAATAAATGCTAAAAAAATTTCACACAAACATGGGAGGTTGTCATCCATATACCCTCCAAACTGATTTCAATCAGTTATCATTAAAGGAACAAAACCCATTAGACATTTCATTCTAGTTACCATCTAGCTTATTTTTAGTTATACAATCATAAAATCAATTCATAAACTTGGAACATAAAACAACTTAGAATAACAAATGTCAAAGTTTACTAGGTTTCAGTTCTAGTACATACCACAAAAATAGCCCAATGTTTGGCTTGCTTGAATACACTATCAAAGACATTAAAGAATGTATTCTCTTAATTTGAAAATAGAGCCTTTGGCTCAATCCCATCCATAATGCTATAAAAAGGCTTTAGCAACCATTCAAAAGTCCTACATTTCCAGTCAACTAAAAACGCGCAACCAAACATCACGTTCTAACCATAGTAAATCACAAGAAAATAGTTAGCATTTACTTGGCCATCACGCCAAAATAAACTTGCTAGTCAACCGATATCTTTAACCTCCATACTGTAGAAAAAAAATAAAAACACAACTTGTTGTACAAAGTTTTCTTCTTCACTCTAGATTGTTTAGAACCACTTGTATTACTTTTCTAAAACCCTAAACGTAGTAATGATTCAGAAATCATTATTCACGAATGACATCAAAGCCCTAAATTGCTCCACAGTCATTTCTTTACTCATATTCAACAAATGATACATCCAAGTTAGCACAAAAGAATAGTTGTGATTCCTATAATGTAGAATACAAACCTAATACCCATCTTTATTGCACTTAAACCTAATATAAGTAGAATAACTACATCTCAAACATTCCATTCTAGTTATGTTCTAACTTATCTTTAGTTAAGTAATCAAAAAGGCATTTCATCAAATTGGAAAAAAAAAGGTAAGAACAACCTAAAAAATATAAATAAATCAGATGCCACTATTTGCAAATGACATTGGAGTACTTGATTGCTCCATCGACATCTCTTTACTTGTGTTCAACAAATAAGACATCTAAGTTGGCATAAACAATGGTTATTATTTCTATTATGTCAAACATAAACCTAATGCCAGTCTTGATTACACTCAAATCTAAAATAAGCAGAACTAACACATCTAAAAAAATGTTTTTGATACGACACTTTTTGCTCATTTTCTCAGTCGAGTTCTTAAACTTTTGCTGGTAACAACAAAACTCCACCGTGTACATAAACATTATGCCTTTGAAAAACTCTATTTTGTTGAGCTTTACACGCATTATGTTTAGCATAGGTATTGAGGAATGCAAAACATTCCTGATAATTGAAGTGTTGGTTAGGGAAATATCTATCAAGAAATTATCTTTACTGAAACATGGAAGCTATCATTCATGTACTTTCTAAACTGATTTTAACCAGTTATCGTCAGAGCAACCTAACTCATCAAAAATTTAATTTTAGTTATATTCTAACTGGTCTTCAGTTAAGCTATCGAAAAGACATTTCATCAAGTTTGAACAAAAACTAGGTCAAAAAAACAAATGTCAAAACTTATAGGGTGTCTTTTTTTATCTATGCCACAAACACGACCTATGTTTACGTTGCTTGAATACACAATCAAACAAATTTTAGAATACATTACCTTGCTCTGAAAATAGAGTCTTTGACTTAATTTTCATCCATTCTGCTAAAAAATGTCTTCAGTGACCATTCAAAAAGCCGTGGCTTTTTGCTCCACTACAAAGTCACAACCAAACATCACCTTCTGACGATTTTAGTTGGCCTCAATAATAGACACACAAAATGTGTTGTAGAAATTTCTCTAGAATATATTGCCAACCAAAATCAGACTAATAAAGAGAAGATATTTCACCTTCACTTGACCATCATGCCAAAAGAAATTTATCAAGCTACCAATAACATCAACCTCCATAGCATAGAAAAATTTCAGGGTCAACTTTGCGATGCTCTTTAAAGTACTCAACTAGTAACACAAAGTCACCTCTAATAGCAACATTAGCCTTACCAAAGCATAATAGGTGTCTTCTTTTATATGTGCCACAAACACAGGCTATGTTTTACTTTCTTAAGTACACAATTTGAATGCATTTATGAATTCATTATCTTGATCTAAAGACAAAGTGTTTGACTTAATCCCATTCATAAAGTCCTCAGCAACCATTCGGAAGCCCTAACTTTCTACAATTCTAGAAATACTATAACCAAACATTATGTTCTAACTATGGTGGTTGGTGCCAATGATAGCCACACAAAACTTATTATTTTGATTTGTCAAATGTTGTGTCAACCAAAACTAGATCAACAAGTACACAATAATTAGCCTTTATTCGACCAACATGCAAAAACAAATTGATTAGTCTGCCCATATCATCAACTACCATAGCATTGAAAAAACATGCGTCAATTTTCCCCATTCATACTGTAAAAAATGATTTTCACTAACCATTTAAAATCCTTGGCATTTTGCTTTACTAAAAATGCACAACCAAACATCAAATTCTAATGATGGTAGTTGGCACAAATGATAAACACAAAATATTGTACCAGTTTGTCCAATATATAATGATAACTGAAACAAAATCTATAAATAAGGATAACCAGCCTTCATTTGACCATGATGCAAAAAAAAATTAGTCAACCTAGCCATATTATCAACCTCCCTTACGTAGAAAAAATCATGGTCAATTTTAGCATGCTCTTTAAACCACATAACTAGTGATGTAGGGGCACCCTTAATATCAATTTCATCATTTTTTGACACAATTTTGTTGTACAAAGCTTTCTTCTCACTTTAGAGTGCTTAAGACCTCCTGCACAATTTTTGAAAACCTAAAAGTATCAATAATTCAGGTACCACTAATCACCAATGGCATCAATGTCCCGAATTGCCCCAACAACATGTCTTTACTCATGTTCAACAAATGATGCATTTGCATTGGCATAAAAGAATGAATGTGATTCCTATTATGTTGGATACAAGCTCATTGTCCTTCTTCATTACACTTGAGCCTAATATAAGTAGAACAATGACACCTTAAAGAAGGTTGATGATATAAAGTTTTTTCCTTATTTTCTTCTGAATTATTAAACCCTTGCTTATGACAATGGAACTCCACAACATATGCAATATTACACATTTTTTGAACTCTATTCCACATAGTAATTAAGCTCACGTTGTACAACATACTTGTTGAAGAATGCAAAAAAATGACCATATTTGAAGTATTGGTTAGGGAAATACCTACCGAGAAAATGTCTCTACACAAATACAGAGCCCACCATTCATATACACTTCAAACTAATTTCATCCAATTATGATCAAAGCAACCAAATGCGTCAAACATTTCATTCTAGTTATCTTTTAACTTGTATTCAGCCAAGCAATCATAAAGGTATTTCACCAACTTGGAATGAAAAATAGGTTCAAAAATTAAATGCTAAAACTTACTGGGTGCTTTCTCTTTGTATATGCCACAAACATAGCATATATTTGGCTTGCATCAATAAACTACCAAATGCATCTAAGAATACATTGTCTCAGTCTAAAAATAGAGTATTCTACTTGATCACATCCATACTCCTCATAAACATCTTTAAAAACCATTCAAAAGCCCTGGCTTTCTGTTCTACTAGAAACATGCAAACAAGCACACATTTTGACCATGGTGGTTAGCCCCAATGACAAACATAAAAAACATATTGTACTTGTTTGTCTGATATCTACTATCAACTAAAACCATGTCACAAAATAATAAAAAATAAGCCTTTATTTGGCCATCAAACCAAAAGAAATTGGTCAGTCTAGCTTTATCATCAATCTCCGTAGGTAGAAAAAGCTAAGCCCAATTTTGGCACACTTTTTGAAGCAAATAACAAGTGATGCATGGTCACCCTTAACAGCAACTTCAGACCTTACTGAGGCAACTTTGTTGTAGAAAGTTTTCTTCTTCACTTTAGACTATTCAGGACTACTTGCTTCCTTGTTAAAAACCCTAAAAATATCAATAATGTAGATGCCACTTTTCTTAAATGATATCAGGGTCCCGAATTGCTCCACCATCATCTCTTTACTTGTGTTTAATAAATGACACATCTGAGTTACCATAAAAAATAATTGTTATTATTCTTGTTATGTCGGGGCATAAACTCATTGCCCACCTTCATTACATTATAACGTAGTACAAGTAGAAAAACCACACCTTCAAAAATGTGTCCTATATAAAGTTTCTTACCCATTCTTTTGCCCAAATTATTAAACCATTGCCAATGACAACAAAATTTGTAGCGTAAAAAATGTTATGCCTCTTTAGAACTTTACTCCACCGAGACTTAAAACTGTGTAGTATAGCATACTTACTAGAGGACATAAGGTAGTCACCATATTTGAAGTGTTAGTTATGAAAATACTTGCCAAGAAAATGTTACAAAAACATGAAGCCTAGTGTTCACTTACCTTCTAAACTAATTTCAACCTATGATCATCAGAGTAACTGAAACTAGTCAAACATTCCATTCTGGTTGCATTCTTACACATCTTCAGTCAAGCAATCATAAAGAAATTTCATCAACCAGGAACAAAAACAAGGTCAGAAAAACAAATGCCAAAACCTACAAGTTGTCTTCACTTATACATGCCACAAACATGGCCTATGTTTGCCTTGCTTGAATACACTGTCCAACACATTTAATTAATGCACTTTTTGATCTGAAAACAATCATCAGCTCAATCTCATCCATACTATTATAAGAATTCTTCAGTAACCATTCAAAAGACTTAGCTTTCTACTCGACCAAAGAAGCACAAACAAACATCATGTTCATTGGCTCCAACGATAGGCACACAAAACATATTGTACCAATTTGATCGGTATGTACTGCCAACTGAAATTAGCTCACTAAATAGAAGATAATCAACCTTCATTTGATGATTGCGCCAAAAAAAAATTCAACAGTATGCCCATATCATAAACCTCTACACCATAAAAAAAATCAAAAACAATTTTGGCACACTCCTTAAATCATTCAACCAGTGACGCAACATAACCGTTAGTAGCAACATTAGCCCTTACCAATGCAATTTTGTTGTAGAAACTTTTGTTCTTCACTCTAGACTACTCAAGACCTTCCGCTTCATTGCTGAAAACCCTAAAAAGTATTAGTAATTGCTCCATAGACATCTTTCTAATCATGTTCAACAAATTACGCATCTAGGTTGATGTAAAAAAATTGTTGCAATTCTTCTTATGTCAACACAAACTCATTGCCCATCTTTATTACACTTGAACCTAATATAAGCAAAATAACCATGCTTCAAAAAAAAATTTCATGTGAAGAATCTTTTTCATTTTCTTGACCAAATTCTTAGTCTATTTTTGATGAAAACAAAACTTTGCAGCATACACAATATTACACCTCTTTGGAACTTTATTCTACTAAGCCTTAATCCCATTCTATATAGCATACATACTGAACACCGCACACCAATCACCATATTTGAGGTATTGGTTTAAGAAATACCTATTGAGAAAAAGGTACTACACTAACATAGAATTTATAGTTAACATACCCTCTAAACTTATTTTAACCAGCTATCATTAGAGCAATTAAACTTGTCAAACATTTCATGCTAGTTATGTTCTAACTTATCTTCAATCAAGCAGTCATAAAGGTATTTTATTAACTTAAAATGAAAACTAGGTTAGAAAAACAAATGCCAAAACTTACTATCATAAATTAGAATCAAATAACTAAAATGTTAGGTTGTTAACAATGAATAGGATAATTATAAATAATTGCAATACAAAATTCAGGTAGAAAAACACATAGTAGATATAGTAACACACCTAATTATTATGATACATAAACAGCTACCAGTACAATAAATGATATAGACAAAATACTGATCCAAATAACTTAAATCCATACTTTCATTTGTCCCCTTGCCTTGCCCCTACCTTACAACAACTTGATCATCTTTTTTGTCTAAACTACCTAAACAATTGTAAAACACATAAATGATAAACTGACAGAAAGAACAAACAATCAAATGGCATTGCCATGCAATATACAATATAATCAAAATCACCTCCAACACCGTCCATAACTTCACTAGCCCTGCCACCAACACGAAAGTCCTCACCACTATCAACACCATTAAAACCATCATTACCACCCCCACCTTCCTCACACAATTATGGATTCCACAAAAAAAGCCTTGTCACTTGGATATTCAGTTAAATGTAATAACATGATTTCATAAAAGTGTTAGCTCCCTTTTGAAATTGTAAAAAAAGAACAAGATAGAAATGCAGACTTGAGATAGAGAGGAAGAAGATTGAGTGAAATAAAAAAAATGTTTGAAACCTCCAAATTGCCATAATTAAAAAAATTAAAGGAGAAAAACACTCTCATGATTACCCCATCAAATCCTTTATGCTAACAACCAAGATTTTTAATTTCATTAAAAATTAACGGATCATCTCTCCCTTTCTAATGCCATCAAGTAGGTGCTTGTGCACCTAGGTGCAACTCAGAATCCATGTCTATGGATACTCGGAAATTTATTTCAATAATCCTTTTATTATGTTATCTTCAAAGTTTAAATTTTAGGTAATAAAATATCATTACTATGGTGAATTATTATTATTATTATTATTATTATTATTATTATTATTATTATCCCTCTCTAATTTTTCAAATTTGAAAAAATATCCTTTTGATTCATAATTTTTTTTGTGTCCATAATTAATTATAGTACAAGGTTTAAGGGTGTAAGGGCAAAGAAAGGGGAGGGGTGTCTCAAACCTAGGTCTAGGCTATGGAAGGGAAATGCCCTATCCACTCTATCAAGAGTTCAGAGACTTTTGATTCATAATTTCAAAGAGAACTAGTTAAGCCATTCAATAAATTAATTGGCATAAATTTGAAATTTTGATGAACATGAAAAGTTTGATGGCTTGATGGAAATTCTTATAAAATTTGATAGCCATTTACCCATTTAGGATACACTTAAGGAGTTGAGTGTCTTTTCACTTAACAAATTTAACAAGTTGACATCTGACACTTTTTATATTTAAGGAAGCAAAATACTATGTTCATATTTCAAATTGACTAGTTTATCCTTCGAAACCTTTTACATTAAAAGGTTGAGTGCCTTTTCATTTAGTAGACTTGACAACAACTTTACATGTGGCATATTTTCAGCTTTAGGAAATAAAATGGAGCATTTACATTGAAAATTGTCAATTACACCAATCGGACCATTCAAATCCAAAAAACTCATCACTAATATAATAAATACAGTTAACCAACAGAAACAATTGTACATTTAAAAATATTTTTTTTGTAAATCAAGAACACTAACTAAGTACATTTGACTAAAACAATTGAAACTAGTTAAGTAATAAAAAGCAAAACAAAATGACCAAAACTAGTATAAATACATTGATAGTTAGAGCCATTTTCCCAAATTAGAAGTCACAATGGAAGCTAGAGACATTATGTCTAAATGCTATGCAAGCATTGTAAGGGCTAATGGAACTTTACTATCATGCCTCTGTCAACTTGAGATCGGAAATGATGGGATGAACCTTCTCCGAAACAAGAAAGAAAGGCTTAAGCATCAAATAATGGGGCTCAAAGCATAGTTCGTGAGTGATGATCTATATTTTTCCATTTAAGAATGTTATATCTAAATTAGGTTGATTATCTTTGCTGATTTTTTTGTTATTCAACTAATAAGCTTAAGCAAAATCAAACACATTCATTCAAGCTGATGTTGAAATGTTCACAAAAAACAAGACCTGTGCACTATAGGAGAAAGTAAATATCAAGAGGAGGATAATTTTTTGTGCTAGGGACTCCTTACTAGGTGTTGCTCTTAATGCCATAATTGAGAATATTGTTCCTACCATGGAAGAAGAATATGAACCAGCCACCGTAGAGCATGAGTTTGGGAACACAAGCACTCAAATACAACAATATTAGCATAAGAAATAATGGTTCTCCATTTTGAAATAATCGGTCAACAAACCAACGATTTCATCTTATTTATTTTGAAACCATATTATACCCTTATCAACTCAAGTATGGAATTTAAAACCAAATATTCAATTCTCCATTTTACTTATTTGTTGGCAATGAATTTGTAATCATTTAGCAAAATCATAGCAATGTTTGAGTAAGACTCAGTAATGTTTGAGCAACCCAACAAATAAATAGTAAATGAGCGATCATTGAAATAATTTAATCTTAACTAATAAAGATTTGATTCACATACTTGGCCAATTCAATAGTAGATGAGCCTAAATTAACACTAACTTAATTCATTCAGCAAAAAAATCAAATAGTCATACATTTACAATGAATTATGCCTAAAGATTTCTATTTCTGTGTTTAACCATTCAAATTTTACCCCAAGTAATGATCACATTGCATAGAAGGGTTACATATCCCATTCAATAAACTAAGGGTAATTTTTTCCACTATTTAAAAAAGTAGGTTAAGCTATGTGAAATAAAAGCCTAGAATTTCATCTGAAACACAATTTTTCAAAATAAGCCTACTATTTCATCCAAAATTGTTTGAATGAATCAGGATTCCTACAATTGACACATATTATGTTGATTTTTATGCCTAAATTGCCCAATAGTGTTAAGTTCCACAGATATTAAATATATCATATTGAATACTATTTTACAAAAAAAAAAAAGTAAACAAAGTATGAAGTTTCTTCAGTAGGGACTATAACTCCAAGGGAGTTTTACTTATTTCAAGTCTAGCAGCATCACAATGTTCATTCACTAATCTTTTTGGAAGGTCGACTATTTAATGAATATGTTGCCAATACTTACTACATAACCCTTGAATCTCAATTTTATTGGATTAAGAGGAATAAATATCACTTTCATGATAAAATATTATGTGGGCTACAGGATGCCATCAACTGAGGTAACAAGGATGCTTCTTTATATGGTAAAAGAACTATTCTCACACCCTCATTTGTTGGAGATCCCTGATATATGATGTAGAATTATCACGATTCAACGGCTATATGCGGCATCGTGGGGCACCCTAACTTCTTCATTACATTTACGTATAACCTAAAATGGCCAGAAATTTGCCACTTCAATGATCGAATCCTTGGCCAATCTACTAAAGATAGATATGGACTGTGCCTTCATGATGAAGCTTTAGAACTTTAGAGAAGATATAACTAAATGAAATTATTTTGGACGTGTTGTTAGAGGTACTATTCATTTCTCACATAGTCGATACATTTGTACGAGCACAAAAACATTCCTTAATCCTTTGACTATTCCTTTTATTAATATGTTCTTACATTATATATCTTTACATTGTTGTGTTCTAAACACAAGGGTTGCCTCATGTGTTCATTGCGTTTTTCTTCTTCCCAAGGATAAAATTAAAACTCCTTAACAAATTAATCATTTTAACTCTGTAGAACTTTCAGACAAGGACAAAGACCATATTGTTGTTAGACACAAGCTTCAAGGGCCATATGGTCCAGCGAACCCATGTCACCCATGCATGGTGAATAATTCATGTTTGAAGTATTGCCTGCATTTTTTCTAGAATGAGATAATTATAATTGAGCATTGATTCCTCTTATTGATTCCCCTTTTACCATAGGAGGCGTGACCATCATTTTGTGGTGGTTTATGAGGTACCATTATATAACTTGTGAGTGGTGCCCCATAATTGTGACTTGTGTGTGAAGAATGATTGTCATGTTAATGTGCAGCTTACTAACATGGACATGTTTAGTAAGTACCTATGCATGTATGTTTGCAAAAGGTTAAACATGTCCATTACTACTATTGAAAACGATCATCTAAGTGAAAGTAATGTGAACAAATCATATGGTAATCACCATGATGTGATTAAGTAGTATATGAATTCTAGGTTTGTTTCAACTTTGGAAGTAATTCAAGTGACCCCAACGAAGACGTAAGTATATAAGTGGGCAATCTATAACACCCCTATATCTCACATGGAAGAAATGTGGGAAGCTTTACTTGGATATATATACACAAGTTCTAGAACATAAACATTTACTGCTTATCCTTTCCTAAAGGATAACCCATGTGGTGTAGACAGGTGTTTTACTGGCTAGTTCTAGATTTGGGTCATTACAAATATGGTGTATCTTTGGTTTCTTCATCCATGAGCATTATCCTTCGGTTGAGCAGTTATCTTTCCATTTATTTAGTGAACAGAATGTTGTGTATTAAAATGGTGATGACCTCCGTGCATAGGAGAAAAGCATGACAAAGTGTCAGGCTTGGATGCATTGTAACTCTCACATTGATCTTACTCTTACCTTAATATACATTCAGTTTCTGAAATAATTTGTTTGGGATAGGAAAATCAAAATGTGGATGCATCATCATAAGGACTCCAGTATGGGTAGATTATACTTTGTTCATCCAACTACTGGCAAAAGATTTTATTTACACATGCTCCTCAATGTAGTCAAAAGTCCTAAGCCATATGAAAGAATTCATATTGTGCATAGAGTTCTTTATGATACATATATAGAAGTGTGTTTTGCACTTGGTCTTCTTAATGGTGATAGAGAATGGCAACAGTGCTTGTGTGAGGCATCTGAGTGGGCATCAACAAACTAATTACGGTAGTTATTTCTAATATCTTTACTATTTTTTAAGGTCAATGACCTACGAGAGTTATAGACATGCAATGCCTTTTTTTTATCTGAAGATATTTTATATCAGCAATGCAAGGTGCTAAACAATTCCCAGCTCATTATGATAGATAAGAAGTAACAAAATTATGTACTTTATGAGATTAAATGTGCAATGAGTAGAATTAGTGGAAGTTTGAGAGAATTTCCTACTATTCCCTTTCCATGAGTTGAAAGTAGGATGATGATAAAAAAAACTCTCTACTTATAAAGGAGTTGAGCTATAATAAGCCTAGCCCGGCTTTGAAACATGTTGACTTGGTTTGACATCTTAACAATGGCCAGTGACATGTTTACTCATCATTGCTTCATGTGTGTGGAAGCACATGATGGTGTATTCTTCTTTGTGCATGGAAGTGATGGTATTGGTAAGACTTTCCTTTGACACACAATCATTTCTAAGTTACGGCCTTCTAGTTGAATCATACTTGTTGTGGCATCTTCTAGAATTACATCATTCTTACTACCTCGAGGGACAATTGTTGATTCCCAGATTAAGATAACAATTCCCACGAAGAATATATCTATATGCAATATTAAGAGATACACTCCAATGGCAGAGCTTTTTTGCAATGCATCATTAGCAATATTAAATGAAGTTCCAATGGCACATTGGCATACATCCGAGGTTATGGTTTGAACCTTCTACGATATTATCTCCATTGTTGACCTTACTACTAGCACAAAAGTATTTAGGGGTATCATAGTTGTTATTGATGGTGATTTGAGGCAAATCTTACCCGTTATTCCCAATGGTGTTTGAGCAAATGTAGTTGGAGCATCAATACTCTCATATCCACTTTCATGACATTGCATAATATATTCACTTACCGAAAACATAAGGCTCCAGAATTCCACATCATCTTATGTATCAGCATTCAAATGGTGGATTATGAAAGTAAGGGATGGCTCAGTACTAGCACATCAGTTATCATACGATGAGAACAAGCCTACATGAATTAATATTCCTACCAATTTCATAATCCCTCCATCTACTTATCCGATTGTTGAGATTCTTGCCACCACTTATTTAGATTTGACTATTAGGTTTGTGGATGTTAATTTTGTATCATTAGTATGCTCCCAAGGGAAAAGAAAAAAGGGACCCATCTCCCCTATAATGTAAGTCTAACAACTTTGTCACATTGTTTATATGATCATATTTCTTATAAAAAAAAATAGCAAATCTGTTTTTATTGTGACAAACTGCGTGATCATCCAATAATTTCTGTCACAAATGATTCACCATCAAATGATGAATTGATTGACTCACTACACATGTTCAAATCTTTTTTATAAAAAAAAAGTTTAATACCTATTTATTCAATTTTTTTAGTTCCCTATAACATATTCTTCTATATCAATAATTATTTCAGTGCATTACCTCAAGACCGAGTGGTAGAAAAACATTTGAAAGATGATGATATGTGCACCTAATTTCATTGTTACTTTAGAACTTAAAGTTTGATAGAACAAATAATTTTCTTGGTGATGTTTATTAGAATATTTTATTGGAATATTTTTAAAATTGTTGGTTTTTTAATATTTTTGTAACATTTAAATATAAATACACTTTTTGCCAATTAATACAATTTTGGACCATGGCAAAGCTGGTATGTGAACTAGTTTCGTCTAATTAAATATTCTATAATCAAAATCACAATCATTCACTAATTAAAATGGATATAACTTGATTACTTTATAAATATACTAGATTTATTTTGATTTTGTATCCTTTGATATTTGAAAGAAACCTTAATGGTAATTAAACTTTTTCCATAAAACATTTTCCTTTTAATCATGCAAAGAGTCTAGTCACATTTAAGCCAATCGAATATATATAAAGCATGACATGTGTAGAGTAGTGTCATGTAATTTCCTTAATTCACTTCATGATAGGCCAAAAAGTAATATTCTGACTTTACCCATTACTAAACCTAACAGAATTTTGAATGGGGTTAGTTACTTTTAACAAAATGGTGGCTTTTTCCAATATATTAATCCAAACCCTCTATAGACCTTCATTATTTAATACGGTTCTATTGAACATGATTTTTAAAATCTTCCTTTTTTTCTTCTTGAAATGATCTCCCATGTTGCCATACTTGATAATAGTGATTAATCTTTCCAATTCAAATCATGATTTCTAGAAGATACATATCAATTAAACTCTTTTATTTCTCATTTTTTTTTTTCATCTTCACAGTAATCCAATTAGGGCAAAATTTGAATTCATTTTCCTTTTATGATTCAAAACAACAACGTACTGGTAAGTTCAATATGCACCCAACCTCTTATGTTTATATATATATATATATATATTTGTATTTCAATACTATTTTTTGTAGCATAAAAGAAGTATAAACACATCAAATCCTATATCCCCCAAAATTAAGGATATATACAAATTAGAGACTAGATATATACAAATTCGATATATAAAGAAAATGAGAGATCTATACAAATAATGTGCGGCATATATATGTACAAGATCACAAATATATTTTCAGTAGTATGAGTGGGTTCAACCTCCTATAGAAAAATGTGTAAACACATCAAATTCTCATTTCTGCCAAAATTATAGATATATGTAAATCGAACAGTAGATGTGTACGAAACTTGATGTATAAAGAAGTAATCGATATGTACAGGTTATGTGACACATATGTACAAGTGAAATCAGAGGTATGTTATAGATAAGTAGGTGAATAAACTTTTACATAGGAAAAATAAAGTATTTAACATTATTTGTACAAATCAGTTTATTCTTTTGAACATATGTGATTATATGTTAGCACAATTATGTTTACTTATTTATCTATATTATACTGTGATAATAAAATTGTTCCTATATATTCTTTTTTGCATGTAACAATGTCTAGAAAAATGTAAGGCACTAATCTGAAAAAATAAAATAAAAAGATCATGGAGTAAATTATATTTTTTTTCATAAAACCCTAACTTTATACATCAACCACCCTCCAAATCATTCCCAACTGCCACCGCACAACCTTGCATGCCTCTTCCATGCCTACCACCTAATCTTTCCCTCCCTCACTCACTGCCCAAATCCCTCCACCATGTCTTCTCCTCTCATTTCTTGACCAGGTCAAATGGTTTCCTCATCTATGTTAATTTTGGAAGCTTGAGTGGCCGTGCATGGGAGTATCGGTCATAGTGCTGGCAATGTCCCATAGAGCAATGTTTGTGGGCTCAAGCCTAGATCTTGGGATAGGGAAAAGGATAAAGATGCCAACAAAATAAAGGGTTCATGGGTAAGGTACCGAGAGAGAGACTAGGAAAATATGGGAATTATCAAATTGAACATAAGGTAAAGATGTATTTATAGGGGTAGAATGCACATTGGGGCAAGAAGCATATCAAGTCAGGTTAAATGTGCCCCCAAATTTTTGTTTCTCAATGGTCCTCTTACCTTTTTCTTGCTCATGTATTTACCTAAAACTTTTTTGAATTTCATATTACATCTCCAATTCCCAAAGAAATAGAGATTAGTCACCTGCCTGACCTCTCCAGCTTTCTCTATTCTGAATTGAATATAAGCACCAATAAAAGTGCAGTTAATTTTCATTCAAAAAGATGGCTCCAGTGGAGGTTGAATGATTTTTTTCGTTGACTGGCACATGCACATACATGGTATCTTCATTCAAGAGGTTAGATTTATGTTTCAGGTTCAATTATTTATTTCACTTGAATGCCATGCACATAGAGAACAAGTTTAGTTAATTAAGATTAAAATATATGATCATAACACATGAAGTTAAGATTAACAACACCCTAAAAACAAACATGAAACATAGGATAGTAAAATCAATAGATTAGGGTCTAAGCTTACCAGTTACTTATAGATTAAGCTAATTCAAATGTCATCGTCGTCCCGCATTGCTAGGTCAACTGGTAATTGTAAGGGACATAGGGCTTCCTAACCCGCTAGTCTCAAATTCAAAAGCCCTAAAAATTTATCAATTTTACTTCATTAGTGATAGACTATACTGCTTAATTTTTAAAATAAAATATTATGTAAAAGTATGAATCATACTTAAACTAGGCTATGGAACTCCATATAGGACAAAGAAAAAAGATATTGGGTCAAAAACAACAGAGGCAGAATCTATATATTTAATATGAAAAATAAAACATCTAAAAAAAAGGCCTAATCAAAAGGTTAATCACAAAAAAAATATAAAAAAAAAGTTTAGGAAAAAATCAAAAGGTTATTCGACATAAAAAGATAAAAGAAAAGCATAAACCAAACTTGGTTGGATCCACTACTTCATGATGGAATACTTGCAGATCCATCCTCAAGTAGAAAAAATGACATAAGAACCATAAAAATCCATAAGAATAAAACAAAAAACCACATAAAAACCATAAAAATTCAAAAGAATAAAACCTGATCCATAGCTTCATTAATGTGTTTGAGAGAATTGAGAAATTTTAATCAAAAAATAAAATATATAAAAGAACATAAACAAAACATGGTTGGATCCACTACTTCATTATGAGATTTGAGTGGATCTGGCCGCAGGCAAAAAGAAAACATAGTGAAACCATAAAAGTTGGAAGGAACAAAACCAAATCCACAACTTCATTAGTGTATCAGAACAAATCAATAAAGGTTAATAAAAAAACAAAAATATAATAAAAGAACATAAACTAAACTTGGCCAGATCCATTACTTCCTTGTTCTTTTTTTTTTTTTTTCCTTTTTTTGCTATAATTGGATTACATATTAAGTTAAAAATAAGCTTTCAATACTTAATAAATCTCATATATACTTCTTTGCCAAAAAATCTAGCGTTATTGATTGTTTGGGTATTGGAATCGAAAGCATGGCTAAGACAGTTAAAGTTCTAGCCTTTTGCGTCAATGACATGAGCCCTAACAATATATATCAATGGCAAATGAATGTGCAAACTTTCATTACAGTTTAATGAATATCATAATAGTTCAACAAAGCATGTTGAAGGAGAAGATTTGTACCCATGAACTTAAATTTTGATTGCATTTAGAGATGTCAATTGAGAGGGCTTGCGAAAGCTTTGACAAAACTCATGCTCTTCCCACGAGTAAATGGGTTAATATGTTAGTCAATAAACGGGTAGGTGGGAACAACTTAATAACCCATTTGATACTTAGATATTGTTATTTTATTTTTTTAAATGTAAATATTGAAGAAAATATTTACATTTATAAAAAATTAATAAAAAAATAAGTATTAAATTAAGTAATATATGGTAATCTACATTAAATTGTGACTTTATTTTAGAATAAAAAAAATCATATTTTAAATATGAATATGCCAAATGCATAAGGGTACAAATAATATCGGCACAGGATTAACTTGAGTCATACCGTCCTCAAGACTCTGCAAATAAGGATATGTTTTAGTGCCACTTTTTTGGAGTGTAGGATTTCTTTAGACATTGGTAATTTTTTTATTCATATAAATGTTTTCTACTTATTCAAATTATTACATTATTTTTTATCCAAAATTCTTTATCTAGTTATATCATTTAGTTTTATTTCTTACACTAATTTTCACAATACTGTCAAGCATCTTCCTACCTTACATTGTTAATATTTTCAATTAGGACAATGGTAAGCAGAAAATGTCAAGGAGATTCTGACGTCTTCAAGGTAAGAAATTTGTTTAGTTGGCTGAGATTACACAATATAATTGTGATAACATGTAATTAGGATTAATGGTTAAAAAGGCACAACCTATTTACTACGTAAAATCTTATATGCTGATTTGTCACATTTCACATACATGTTTTTTTTCTTTGGAAAAGGGGCACATATATGTATTATTTGTGCATTATATATATAATTTATGCATGTATATATACATTATGTGACTCACTGAAATTTTAGATCTCTTACGCATGTAATATCATTTGAATTTTTTTTAGCATCTATCTTGAAGACAAATGGCCACCAGTATTCGGTGAAAATGAGACCACGAACAATGCAAGCATTGTCATTACATTTGGTAAGAAACTTTAAATCCGTTAACATTAGTTCAATTATTTTTTTAATGCATTTATAAACTATTAAAAAGTGGTTTTAATATATGTGTAGCAAATTAATTACTCCCATGGATGGGCAAAGCTATCATAATGAAACATCATCTGATAACAACCAAATGCAGAGTACAGTTTTACTGGTCTCTTTATCATTTTCTACTACTGCCATCATACTATTATATTAGGAGAGTTGAGTTACACAAATACTGTATGGAAATATAAAATAGTATCCATTCTTAAACATACCTGTGTTCTCGATTAAATAAATCTTAACATGAATTTATAACTCAAAGTTTCTACATCACTTCTTATATCATTTAACAAATCATTCTCCAACAACTACACCTAATGTTATTTCTCTAGACAGGCACAATATGTTTGGTCATTTTTTTCCAAATTGAATAAATTAATTTTACTATATAACTTTATTTATTATTTCAGCACTATGACTCTGTTGAATGTGAAATTGATAAATAATGATTTTGAAAATATGCTGATAGTGAAAAAAAATTAAGTGCACAATTAATGAACACTTTCATTTCCAAAATATAGAATAAATGCAAAACTAAGGTGTACTTGGTTATCACTATAAAACCAAAAAATAATCTTCTTGGTGAATGATGCATTTTTTAGCATGTTGTAGAAGACGTGACTTGTTGTGAACACCTAAGATCGGATATTTAATAACTTGGAAAAACAAGTAACTAAATATGTTTGTTCACACACAATACTCAACTAGAATTTTCTTTATGGTGATAGAGAAGTGTGTGAAGCAAAATAGAACAAGTAGATCCTCCAGAAGTCATGTTCATAACATCTATTTTACACAATTCTACTGTCCACTATTTATAGGGAGTAAATTGGCACTTATGGAGGGTCATAACTTTTCATAAAAGAGTCACAACTCATCATTAAAGAATGTACTAGTTCACCAAGAGGTGTACTTATCCACCCATAACTTTTTTCTTTTGAAATAAGGTAATAACCACCCTTAGAAAGAATGTTTGGTTCCGCTCTTAAGCCACAACTCTTCTAAGAGTTATGTCTCCTTAAATCAAGGTCATAACCACCTTCTAAAGGTTGTTTAAATTGCCTAAAACATAACCTTTCACTGCAAGTTATGTTATTTTACTAACTAGGGTAGTTATGGTGCATAACTACATCCCTAAGGGTCATATATGTTGGGAAGGATGTCCTTTCATCTAAAGAACATATCATTTCACAATATGAATAGTTATAGAGTGGTTATTAAATAATTAGCACATGTATCAAGGTGCACATGTACACATCACATAATCATCACATGCTATCTTCCTATTGGTTCTAAGGTGATAATGTGTCACATACATATGCCACAACATCGTGACCAATTAACAACCTCTAGAAGTTGTGATGTGAGTTGGTGTGACAACACGAACATCTGGTATGACCACTGATAGCCGAAGCACTATTGGCCGCCAAAGGACCAAAACCTTAGCGGAGTGTTACCCTCAGCAAAGGCAGGCACCGCCCTCAGTTAATAAGAGTGACAACCTCGGGAAAGCAGGGCTTGGCACCTTGACTCCTCGACCTCGGTAGTCCCCCCATCACCCACGGGGAGCGACAATACTGACCTCGAGAGTATGGAGTATCACCACCCTCGATAAAATGACCTGACTAACCTCAGGAAAGGATGACCCCCCATCTTCGGCAGGGGAAAAACACCTTCGAGGGAGATTATCCATGCCGAAAAAACTCGCGACTAACTGGAGTAACCTCGGCGAATAACCTTCCTACCCCGAAGAGGTCTCTTTCACTAAAGGGATCCCGGGAACACAGCAGAAAAGGTTAAGGAGCCTCTGACATGCCGCCCTCGTACATCCTCTGACACACCGCCCTCGCTCTGACACGCCGACCTCCCGCAACCCTAACATCTGGCCAAAACGGCCTTTGGACGGCTAGAGGTCCCCACTCCCAATGGTACGAACCGCATCCGACTGAACACGTGTCACTGATCTGAATAGGTTGAGCTGAACAGTCATCTCCTAATTCCCTCCTATAAATACTTGGGGCAAAGCTCTTAGAAAAGGGGGACTCTCTATTCTCTTCTCTCTACTCTCTACTTGTCACTCTTCATTTGGCCAATTACTAACTTGGGCGTCGGAGGTCCCCCCCCCCCCCGAAAAACTCCCCCCCCCCCCCGGAAAAACACTCCAGGGACCTCCTAACTCTTGCTCTTTAGGCGTTTCAGGCACACTCTCCTCGGGACACTCTCCTTCAGACGTCCTCTTCACCATAAGTCCCTTCTAGGCTTACCATGTCGTACAACGAGGATGCCGGCGGGCATCATTTGGCGCCGTCTGTAGGAACTCACTCCCAGGTAGCCATCGTTGAGACCCGGCATTCTAAAGACAAGGGACTCCCGAAGTCCTTGTCTGTGCCTGAAACTCAACCCGCAACCAAACAACCCACCGCAGGGACTCCCTTGCCTAAGGGCGAACGTCCTCTAACGATCACGATGAGCTTCCTATGTGATTTTCAGTGCTCTGTTGTGGCTGAAATGACCCAGCAACTGGACCAAAGATGGCCACAACTGTATTTGGGCCGAAGGACTCCTTCACCAGCACCCCGTCGGGAGAAAAGCCCGAAGTCTACTCACCGGAGTTCAGCGAGTGGGGACCGGTGTGATGAGTCCTCGACGGAGGACATACCCCCCAAATTCCGATGTACTGGGGAAACGGGGTCCAAAGGGGCTAGGACTTCCCGCCGTTGAAGTTCATCACCTAAAGAATGATCACAATCCCCTCGCCGCCAAAGTTACTCCCCTAAAAGGAGGCGTTGCTCTCCGCTACTTGAGGCTTCCCGGGAGCAAGAAGAACCCAGGACTACCGTCCTCATGGAAAAAATCCTGAAGAGATTGGGGAAAGACAAGTGGCTCGGAAGCCCATCTAGTCTAGGTTGTCGAAAACCTTCACCGGGGATGAGTCCCCATTTATCCGAGAAATAGTTAAGGCACCTATGCCAAGCGACTTTCGGGTACCTCGTTTGGAAACTATGATGGGCGAAATGATCCCCAAGCCCACCTGACTAAGTATAGGCGTAGCATGATACTGCACGGTGCCGATGATGCCACCCTTTGTAAGTGTTTTGAGGTCACCCTCTCCGGCCTGACAACCGCGTGCTACAACTCCCTCGCCCCAGGGACTACTATGAGTTTCCAAGAGCTGTCAACAGCTTTTACACAGCAATTCATTGGCAGTAGGCCGACGGCGAAGATGCCCGTTCGGATGTTCGACTTAGAGCAAAGGAATGGTGAAACCATCCGTGACTATGTCGAAAGGTTCAATCGAGAGGCCCTGAGCATGCCGGACTTCCGCCCCGAAATACGTATCCTCACCATGATACGGGGACTTCGGGGAGACTCGCAGCTTTTTTATGAGTTCTTAAAAGACCCTCTGGACACCCTCAGCGAGTTCTACCGAAGAACTGAGCAGAACATGACAGCCGAAGAGCTGAGACTAGAAGGACCAAAGTCTAATTACCATCCTCCCGAAAGCCAAAGTCACCAAACCCGCTATCTAACCGAGAGTGGGGGAAGAACTCGAAAGTAGAAGGGGAAAAGACCCATGTCATTTACTCCCCTGAACACCTCCCAAACAAACATATTGCTGGCCATAGAAAGGCAAGGAAACCCGATCCAACGCCTGAAGGCCATGACTTCGAAGAACAAGAAGAATATGAAGAAATTTTGCTACTTCCATCGTGATCATGGGCATGATACTGAAGATTACTTCCAGTTAAGGAAGTACATCGAGTCTTTGATAAAGCAAGGCCAACTTCAGCGCTACCTGCGAATGCCCTCCCCAAAAGAGAGGGGGGAAGAGGAAAAGAAATGAGATGATGAGGACTACGATTCTGACAGGCATCGAAATAGAAATCCCAAAAGGCATCCGCCACCTTCGACTGGGGTAATCCAGACAATCACCACTGGATTACCTTCGGCAGGAAGAAAAAGGAAAGCCAGGGAGATCATGGTAATGGAATTCGATAACCTATCGAACAAACTTGTTCGAAAGGACGGGTCTACCATAGTTTTCCCACACGATGACCCACTCCTCATTGTGGCAAGAATTGGAAGTTGCGACCTGAAAAGGGTGATCCTGGCTGATGGATCCGACGCCGATGTTTTATTCTCCCACCTGTTGCCAACATTAGGCATTGACAAAACTGACCTCAAACCTGTCACATCACCCGCCTTCGGGGTAGGCCCTTCCAAACTCCCTCTCTTAGGGTGGATTGATCTACCCCTGATGTTAAGAGGAATTTTTGCTTAGAACAATCGAGAGCTGTTTACCTAAGTCATAACCAGATTCATAGTTATTGATGTCCCCTCATCGTATAATGCCATCCTTGGAAGATAGACTCAAGGGAACTTTCATATTCGGCCAGATGTGAAGTACCTGATGGTCACCTTCAACACGAAGGAGATATTTATTGACCAAGCTAAAGTCCGAAATGTCTTCATAAGGGCAAGGCAGAGCCAAGTAAAAGTACACATGCAGACCTCAGGAGAGAAGGGCACACCAACCAAAGAATCTACAGAAAGGGAGAAAAGCGACTCAGAAAAAATTGAAAGTAAGGATATAGAGCTTGTCCTGAGCCGAAGTACCCGTGTGGGGAAACACTTGGCCAAAGGTGACAAGCAAAAGCTTGTATCTTTCCTTTTAGTGAACAAAGATCTATTTGCCCACTCGTCGAAGGACATGCCTGGGGAAGACCCTCACATAATCCAGCATAATCTTAAGATACGCCCTGACGTAAAGCCCATGCGCCAAAAGAAAAGAAGCTTTTTGGCACATAAGAATAGCTTCATAAAATTTGAAGTCCAACGATTAATGAAGGCCGGCGTAATAAGGGAGGTCAAATATCCCGAATAGCTCAGTAACGTGGTTATTGCCACAAAAAAAAAGAGACAAACTCTGAATGTGCATCGATTTTTGAAACATAAACGATGCCTGCCCAAAGGATTCATATCCTTTGCCACCAATAGACCAATTGGTGGACTCAACCGGCGAGTATGGTCTCCTTAACTTCCTTGACGCATTCAGTGGTTATCATCAAGTCGCGATGAACCCCGAAGACGAGGAAAAAACCGCCTTCATCACCGAAGTCGGTACATACTGCTATATTAGGATGCCTTTCGGGCTTAAGAACGCAGGAGCCACATACCAGAGGTTGATGAACAAAGTCTTCAGCTCCCAAATTGGGAGAAACATGGAGGTCTACGTCGATGATATGATAGTTAAGAGCAAACTGCCTAGTACTCATATCACAGACTTGGAGGAAACATTCCACCAGCTGAGGACCTTCGGAATCCGTCCTAACCCCAAAAAATGCGTGTTTGGGGTAAACGCGGGTATTCCTCAGATTTATGGTGTTAGAAAGAGGTATCGACGCCGATCCAGAAAAGGTCAAGGCCCTACTAGGATTCTGAACTCCCATGACAGCAAAGGATGTACAAAGACTCATAGGGAGAATCTCGTCCCTCAGCAGATTCATCTCCAGATATGGGGATCACTGCCGACCATTCTTCAAGGTCCTCACTAAGGCGGAGAAAAATGGTGGTGACCTCGGGAGCGAGGTACATCCTTGGAACGAAGACTGCCAAAAGGCCTGGGAAGAGCTAAAGGTTTACCTGACTCGCCTGCCGACACTCCGGCAGCCACGGAAAGTTGAACCCCTCATACTATACCTCGCCGTCACCAAAAAGGCGCTAAGTTCGGTCCTCGTGAAGGAAGAGGGGGCGAAGCAATGGCCAGTATATTATGTGAGCAAGTCTCTGCATGGTGCTGAAGTCAGGTACCCTTTACTACAAAAGGCTACTTATGCTCTGATACTTGCAAGCAAAAGGCTACGTCTGTATTTCCAAGGCCACCCCATTATTGTCCGAAGTAACCTGCCTCTTCGAGATATCATGAATAAGGTAGAACAATTGGGAAGGTTTTTGAAGTGGTGCATAGAGCTCGACAAGTATGATATTACCTATGAGCCGAGGAAGGCAATAAAAGCTCAAGCTTTGGCAAATTTCATTGCCGACGTACCCATTGCCGAAGAAACTCAACCGGACCTCAGGAATAACGAACCTGAATGGACTCTGTTCATTGATGGGGCCTCCGGCTCTGAGCATCAAGGAGCCAGAGGAATCCTTCGGGGTCCCGAGGGCATGGGAGTTATGAAAGCCATTAAGTTCGGGTTTAACGTCAGCAACAATATGGCAGAATATGAAGCCCTTGTAGTAGGGTTACGCCTTGCTAGAAGAATTGGCGTGAGAAACCTAAAGGCCCACAGCGATTCTCAACTAGTGGTCTAACAGATGGCAGGGGACTATAGCACAAATGACCCAACTTTGGTGAAATATCATGAGCTTGTATCAAAGCTCATTCAAGAGTTTGACGCAGTACACATCGAGAACGTGCCTCATCGAGACAATACTGAAGCAGATGGTCTGGCCAAGTCAAAAAAGTCCATTGAAGTACTAAGCCACCCGAGCATAGCAATAATGAGCATAGCAACCTCGGAAAAAGGATGGAAGAATCCCATAAAAAAGTATCTTACAACCTCAGAGCTTTCGGAAGAGCCTCGCGAACCAGCAAAAGTGCGAAGATGTTCCAGACGATATTTCCTAATCGGGGAAGAGTTATACCGACAAGGGTATGGGAGCCCACTACAAACGTGTGTCAGCGAAGAGGACATAAAGAAAATCCTCAAAGAAGTCCACAAGGGGGCCTGTGGTTCCCACATAGGAACTGATGCCTTGGCATGAGTAATACTTCGCCAGGGGTACTTCTAGCCCACCCTAAGAAAGAACATGAGGCAATTTGTCCAGAAATGTGATAATTGCCAAAGACATGCCAAAATCCAAAGGTTACCCTCGAAATCGATAACCTCGTCTCACTACCCCTGTCCCTTTGCAGTATGGGGCATTGACCTCATCGGGCCACTCCCGACTGCATCCGGAGGAGTAAAGTTCTGCATGGTCACAGTAGATTACTTCACTAAATGGGTCGTAGCAGAGCCCCTGGCAACCATTTCGGCAAAGGACATACAAAAATTCATCTGGAAGAACATCGTATGCAGATTCGGCATACCGAGGGTAATAGTGGCTAACAATAGTTCCCAGTTTGTTGGCAAGGGGTTCCAAGAGTTCACTACCGACCTCGGGATAAAAATGCACTTCACCCCGGTAGCTTATTCTCAGAGCAATGAAGAGGTAGAGGTATCCAACAGAACCATAAAAGATGGTTTGAAAAAGAGATTGAAGGAAGCAAAGGGAAAACGGCCGGGAGAACTTCCTAGTGTGCTATGGAGCTATCGGACAATGCCCCGAAGGGCCACAGGTGAGACACCTTTCTCACACGTCTTCGGCACGGAGGCCATTATTCCTATCGAGGTGGTTCGGCCATCGATCAGGATACAAGTGTTCAACAAAGAGGAAAACCACCTCAGGCTGAGAATTAAACTCGACCTGATTGACGAACACAGAGAAGTGGCTGAGCTCAGAAGAAAAGCTTTTCAGCAAAGGGTAGCTATAACTGTGAACTTGCATGTCAGACAAAAAGGAATCAGCAAGGGGGATCTTGTTCTCCGGAAGGCTGAGTTTAAGCCTCGAAAACCATCTCATGTCAGGCAAACTGGGAAGGGCCTTATATGGTCCTTGACGGGGTTCGGAAGGGAGTCTATAAGCTCGGTGATACCGAAGGTGGAGAACTGAAAAATACATGGCATTCAGATGCCTTGAAGAAATTCTACACTTAGAATTTTGTCAGGAAATTGTACAGTTAGAAATTTTTCTAAGCACAGAAAATTTTCTGGAAAAGTAACCCCACCTTAGAAATCTCGCTGAACAAGGTTCAAGTAAGTACTTGCAAAAAATTACACGTTTCCTCCGAAGGCGCGTCTACCGAACATGGCTGATAAGAACAGGCAAAACTTTGCCAAAAGATATTCGCCAAGGCTAGCGTTTCGCCGAAGTGAGCGATAAAAAGCGCGAAAAATATCCTCCTGAGGGTCCTAAACCGAAAGTGGTCAAGATAACCCTTGGAAGTAAAGATTATTTAAGGAGAAACTTGCCTTGGGACTTAGCCAAATTTTTGAAGGAAAGAAAAAAAATTCATTAAGAAGCCTTATTACGAGGAGGAGGTTACAAGAACAAGATTACAAAGGAAAACAAGAAGACAAAGTGAAGCACTAGACATCTAAGGGACTCTGCCAGCATGAGAAGCTCCATCTCCACCATCCTTTATTACAGCCTTTGACGCCGAAGGAGGAACAGAGGGCAGGTTTAGATGATCAATCTTAGACCAAGCCTAGCGAGGCCCCTCGGGGATGTGCAGAGCAGCTAACAAGGATAAGTCGAGGCTGGGATACTTCGCCAAGACTTGATGCCGGGCAAGACAAAAGCCGTCTTGATAAGCGACCTTGGTAGCTTGATCTACCTTGTTGTTTTGGATGGACAGGTCGTCCAGCTCGTTATTCAACTTAGTGACCTCCTTCTCAAGCTTCTTCGCCTTCTTCTTCGTCTTTGTCTCCTTCTTCAGCACCACGACCTCGGCCTGAAGCTCGGCATTGTCAGCAAGGGCCTTCGTCAGGAGAACAGAGTCTTCCTCTTTCTCCTTTTGATAGGCCTCATTGGCCGAAGTCAACTCAACGACCTTCGCGCCGAGGTCGGACATCTTCTGGGAGAAATCCTTCAAGAGCTCCTCCTGACCCTTCAAGAACTCCTCCCGAAGTTTGGCAATCTCCTCCTTGGCTATTCTGCTCAACTCGGCATTCTTGACGACCGAGTTAGCGCAGAACACCTTGGCCTTCTCCAGACATTCGTCGGTCCAAGATCGAACCGAAGATTGTTTTGCTGCCCAAGCTCTGAAGTATCCGCTATACGCCAAGAGCTGCAAAAAAGGGGGGGAAGGACATTTGGTAAAGTTGCACAAGGAAAACAAAATGCTTAGAAAACTTTGGAGGGTCTGGAAAGTACCTGGGTGGCATGCTCAGACATCCTCGCTGCGAGGATCTCCTCGTTCGGGCACTCATCTGCCACGAATTTGAAGGTGGCTTGGGTGAGCACGCCCCTCGCCATTTGGGAAGCCATTTGCTGGCTGTCTTCGAAGAACAAATTCATGTACTCCGTGAAAAACTAGAAAGGCTCCCTCGGAACTTTATCCTTTGGGATATGAGCGTCCCGAAGGGCCCGCCTCCAGGCGTGCTCCACTATCCACGCCGAGGGCGCCAGTTCTTCTGCAAAGTCACGACACAGTTCTATTAGTACATTGTCCCTTAGCCATATATCTATGAGGTTAAGGATGCTAAAGATGCCTAAGTTTATAAAGAAATGGCTAAGGGGCAAACCTGACGGAACCTCGGCGACGTCATCATCGGAGTCGTGGACCTCTTCCATTTCGGCAGGGATGTGTTTGCCCTTGCTTCTTCTGTGCTCCTCGAGCTTTTCAGCAGAAGGGCCTCCTGCTGAAGAACCCAAGAGGTCCGTTGAAGTGGTAGGACTCCAGTAAGTGGAGCTGATGACTAGCTCCGGCGGCAGGTCGGCCGGGACCTCAGGCTGGTCCGCGACCTTCACAACGTCCTCTGGAGGTGAGAGAAGGAGGTCCTTCTTCGCCTTCTTCACCAAAGACGGGCCGTCTCCAGACGTCTTTCACCTCTTCAGGGCCGCCCTCTTCTTCTGTTCCCCCTTCTTGGCCTGACCGAGGAACAGGGATTTGTAGAAGACGGCTGACTGGTCGCCCATCTCTGAAAAAAGAAGAAAATATCAGTGTAAGTCCAGAGAAGCACTTATGGAAAAATTTGAAAAATGACTCTCTCAATGAGGGTTTCGAATGTGAGCTCCTCCTGAAGGAGTATCACCAACCGTGCCTTCTTCCCATCGATGGCAGGCACTGGCATACCGAGGTCAGTCTTGTGCTCCTTGATCATCCTTAACTCCCGAAGAACCTCTTCGGTCATGAGGTCCCACTTGATGGGGAAGGGATACAAAGAGCGCGGAGGGACCTCGGCATCCCAGTCGGCGACAGCTCGGATACGGCTGTCGAAATCCTCAAACCTCGCTGCCAACTCGGGAGTTAAAAACTTCTTGGGACATCCGTCTCTAGCGTCCCCCGGGCCCACCTAGTCGGCATGTAAGACCACGCCTCCACCACCTTTAGGAAGAAGAACTTCTTTTGCCACCCTCACCAACTGTCCTTGGTGTCGAAGGCGAACATGTATTTTTTGCTCCCAGATCCCCAAGGTAGCATACAATAAAAGCCACCCTTCGAGACTAGATAGAGCTTGTAATACTGCATGAAGATGATGAAGTGGGGTTCTGTCTTGAAAACCCCACACATGCTGAGAAAAACGCTGAAATAGCAATGGGAGTTGGGAGGAAGTTGATTCACGGCTATGCCATGGAACTAGCAAATGTCGCAAATCATCTTCGATGGGGGAAACCGAAGTCTTGCCTTCAATTGGGCCCAGAAAATGGTAACCTCGGTATCATTGTTCATAAAGCTGAAATGGCCGGGATGGGGTAGTCTGGTGGTGGCATAAGAAGAAAGAAAAAACTTAGTTGTCCACTTCGCTAGTTTTTCCGAAGTGGTACAACATGGGTGAGACATGAGAGGCTACCAGCTCTAAAGAATGGGTTGGACGGACATAAGGGGGACAGGGGACTACATGTTTGGCTAAAGGAAACGACTTAAAAAAAAAAAGTGTTAGGGGACTTCGGGAACAATAAGAAAATGACTTCGGAACCTATAAAAAATGGAAACCGAAGAAACCGAGGGACCTCTAAAAGGGAAACCTACCAAAACACTTGCCGAACTCGGGATTAGTAGACGCCATCGTAAAAGGTTACCGGAAATCACTCTGCTGCTTACACCGCCGCAAAAGAGAAAGAAGAGTTCAAGAGCATATGAGAATAGGACAAAAGCAAAGGATAGCAAAAAGAGCCATGAGGGGAAGGAAGGTTTATATAGGCCGAAGGGGGTAGGTGAATCGTTGCCCTGAAGGAGAATCGTCACCCTAACTTCCACGCGAAGGCGAAGCGATGTAGTTGATGTAACCGACACAATTGTCCCCCAATCGCTGCATGACACATGTCGCCCAGCACGGGGAACAAGGGCACGCCTCCTGACAACATGGAGGCCTAGGCAAGGTTATCCGTAAGGACACGTCTGTCTGATCAGAACATGTAACAACTCTCTAACTTACTGACAGACGGCATAGGCTCAAAGAAAGAGCCTATCTACCTCAAACTGATGGAATAACTCCGGGAACGACGGAAATTTAGAAAAACACTTGAGTGCCGAAGGAGCTTCCTTGGTAAAATAGGCGCACCTCATAATTGCCGGAAATCCCTCCAAAGAAGATAACCTCGGTTACAAATTTAGTCATTACGACTAAGCTAAGCCATCTCCTTCCCGAAGACTCTCATAATCTACCCAAATAGCCGAAGGTTTCACTTCGGCCTTCCGAGGGGGGCATGTGATAGCCGAAGCGATATTGCCCTTCAAAGGACCAAAACCTTGGCAGAGTGTCACCCTTAGCAAAGGCGGGAGCCGCCCTCAGTTAATGAGAACGACAACCTCGGGAAAGTAGGGCTCGGTACCCTGACTCCTGGACCTCAGTAGTCCCCCCATCACCCTCAGGGAACGACAGTACTGACTTCGGAAGTATGGAGTATCACCACCCTCGGTAAAATGACCTGACTAACCTCGGGAAAGGATGACCCCCCGTCTTCGGTAGGGGAAAAATGCCTCCGAGGGTGATTATCCATGCCGAAAGAACTCGTGACTAACTGGAGCAACCTCGGCGAATAGCCTTCCTATCCCGAAGAGGTCTCTTTCACTAAAGGGATCCCAGGAACACGACAGAAAAGGTTAAGGAGCCTCTAACACGCCGCCCTCGTACATCCTCTGACAAGCCGCCCTCGCTCTGACACGCCGACCTTCCACAACCCTAACATCTAGCCAAAATGGCCTATGGACGGCTAGTGGTCCCCACTCCCGACGGTATAGACCGCATCCGACCGAACACGTGTCACTAATCTAAATAGGCTGAGCTGAATGGCCCTCTCCTAATACCCTGCTATAAATACTTGGGGCAAAGCTCTCAGAAAGGGTAGACTCTCAACTCTCTACTCTTCATTTGGCCAAATACTAACTTGGGCGTCGGAGGTTCCCCCCTCCCCCCCCCCCCCCCCTGGAAAAACACTCCGGGGGCCTCCTAACTCTTGCTCTTTAGGTGTTTCAGGCACTCTCTCCCCGGGACTCTCTCCTTCAGACGTCCTCCTCACCGGAAGTCCCTTCCAGGCTCACCATGTCGTACAATGAGGATGCCGGACGGCGTCAACCACACCAACTAGTCATGAAGTGTATATATCAGTGCGTTTATGAAATTTAGCAATCATTTTGGTAACTAAATTCCAACAGCTCCCACTCGCACTAAATATATTTGTTGCAAAACATGGATAATGGACAAGGAGCACTTAAAACACAAAATCATAAAAGAGAAACTAACATATGCAAGTTTGGCTGTGTGACCCTAGGCATAACAATAAATGTCCTCCTTATGTAGTAGTTAAACATACATAGGAGAATTGTCTTTACCACAAATCCTTGAACTAATCAAAGATCTTTGAACAAATCAAGGTGCATTACTGATATACATATCATTAATCATGACCATATGCTTTTAGACTTTGTTGATACATAGTTTGGCCACAAGACATATCTTTTATGAGTTTACTAATAAACTCCCTGTCATGTAGCAAACTTGAGATGCATTCATTTTTAAAGTCGCTTTATATTTAAACCTTGTAGTACACTAAGTAACACAATATTATGTCAAGTACTACTATGAGCAATCATATTCAAGCATAGATGACAAAATATCAACTGACTTATAACACATGCAATCGGGTTATGATTTGTAACAACATACAAACACACTATAAAGTCCTTTTTATCGCACTCACTATATATTAACTTAAAACCTAGTGATTACACAATGAGAAACACATATGGCAACATTATCACAGCCATAGAAAGCTCACCAAAATAACATTATAATTTTAAATCACCAAATAGTAGTCAATAGTGAGTAAGGGCATAGCGAAAGAAACTCACACATAAGTAAAAAAGAAAAAAAGAAAAACTTACTTATTTTCTTTCTATGGTTAATTTTGACAAGTCAAAAGACACACAAGATATGTACAAGTGTCATGGCATGTTAGTGTGCACAACACAATATTTGACAACTACTATTTAGGGTGTGTCTATCTCCCTCTCAAAAATTGCTTGTATGACTCCATTTGGACTCCTACTATGAGTATATGTCTTTAACAAACCATGCAAATGTCAAACTTCTCACATGTGAGAAATTCACTTGGTCACATAGGTTATGATGCATTTGTGGGCAAACAAATAGGTGTGGCAGACACCTTAGCCCGATCTCAAACAAGTAGTTAAGATCAAAATAACCTTTTTCCTAAATTTATCTGAAGTTCGATTATGTAACTTCCACTTGGATGTAAGTCTTTATTGAGTCACATATGACTAATTCAAGTAACGACCTACATTCAAGAGTTTAGCAGTTTTATCCTTGCTGAAACTCCAAGAACAATGGTAGGTTTTTTTGTGTGAGAAAACCAACCCTTAACCTACATGTGGACATATATTCATTTTTTTTTTTTGTGATATAAGCTATATATATGATGATATGTATGGCATACATACTGATGCCCCGAGACATCTTCACTCGAAGGCATGGTGACTTCCGGGAGGACTTCCTGTGAAGGAGAGCATCTGGAGTTGAGGTTTCCCAGGGGAATGTGCCTGAAAAGCTCAGAGAAGAGGGTTAGGAGGTCCCCGGGGTGCTTTTCCGGGGAGGAGCCTCCAACGCCCAAGTCAGTTTCCTGAGAAGGTAAGGGGGAAGCACTAGAGTTTTTAGTGGGCTTGCCTGTATTTTCTCAAGGAGGAGGAGTCGGACCCTTTGCCAGGGTCTGTTCCCTGGTATTTATAGAGAAGCCCAGCCCGTTCAGATGACGACATGTGTTCGGTCAGATGTTCTCTGAGTTTCTGGGCGTAGGGGGCGAGTAGCTGGTGACAGGCTCCATGAGTCTTGAACCGAGACAGGTCGTGACAAGACCTGGACGGCGTCGGCGTGTCAAATCGCCATTTGAGGTGACATGTAGCGTCTGTGGGCGGCATGTCAGAGGCTCCTTAAATGCTCATGCCGTACTCCCGAGGTCCTCTGGGCGAGGTCGTTCTTTGACACGGTCGCCCTTCTTCGGGAGTTATGCTCGTGCTTTTGGGGGGTTCCCTTGTTCGGAGGTTCCACCTTCAGGGAGATTCCCTTCTGTTTACGATAGCTAATTCTCTGTATCCGAAGGTGATCCGTTCGGTCCCCCGAGGGAGCCGGCACCATCTTTGTGATCCCTGGCGTTCTTGCCAAAGTTCCAAGTTCGGGGTGCTTGGCTTCTTTCCTTCCGAGGTCAGTGATAGTGTCTCTTTCGGGTGACGCCAGGCTTCCTGATCATACTTTTGGCAGGAAGTATGCACTGGGAGAGGAGATGATCCTTCGGCTGTCACATACAATACAACTATATCATATAAGTGTAAGCATATATGTGATAAACATGCACTACACATATATAGTGCAACTAATCATATCTTTGTACTAATAAAAGACACAAAAAATGAAGTTAATCCAACTAGTTAGTTAAACTAACTCTAACTTCATTTTCATCTATTATATTTTAATAGTTATATCATGAGTTTTACATTTTCATGAAATATGAACACCATGGATGCATAAACCACCACTAAGATAGTTCAATGCCAAACTACCACTAAGATAGTGCTTAGCCTACATGAGTCACTAATGACCCTTATATTTCATGAAAACAAGCTCCTTTGTATGGAAATAAATACCACACAAATAGATTGCTTGCACAAAGCAAGTTTATATAACTAAATGTAGATGTGTATTCATCTCTAAATTTCACCATATTTTACTATAGTAATGTTATCTTGATAACATTAATCATCATCTCATTACATTCAAATGTTGTAATGTCACATATATTTTACACTAATATGGTTTTTAGGATAGAGTGAAAAAAATGAATCTTCGAACTAATTATCCTGATCAACTTGGCTAACATTCGATCTTGCACACATCGTGATATATATTCTTAACTTAAATTGGAAACTAATTTGAACTCTTCTATTTTAAGAGAAGTGCTTAAGGGGCTATGAGTAATAATCACAAGTTAGACATGAAATATGGCCTAAGAAGAAAATGGCTATTTCTACATTATCTCAAACCAAGTTTGAAATTACACATGAAATACTTTGAGACCTTAGTCTTGAAGCATATTATACTATATATTCCTTAGACTATACTATGAGTTCAAGGCCAAAAGTCATGAAAAATCATAATTTCCAGGAAGCTTCCTCTCCATTTAAGGAAGTTTGGGCTTATGACCCGCTAAATGTATACTGATATCCAAATCTAACTTTTGTTACTACAATGAACCTTATGGATACATATTCCATTTAATGTGTGAAGTTATCTATGTATGCATCTTTAGCTTATAGAAACAATCCCATTACGCCCTTATTGTGTTCAGGATCAATCGATGATACTCAAAACTCAATGGCTCTCATGTGGCCTCTTTGCCAAATGGAAGATCATCAAAATTGATGTCTAGATTATCTTTTTATGGTAATTCTATATTTCTAATTTGGACAACTAAAGAACCACTTTCACTTATAAAAGTGCGATTGATTTAACACTTATGCCAAATCAATGGGCTGGATATAAGATGCATAACCTGATTTCCTAAACTCATTTCTTGATTACCTTTATCTTGCACTTATACTAGATACAAAATTCATTAATAGGACCAATATATAGTTTTAATAAGATATTGAATGATTAAGAACATGAAAGAGTCAAATATCTTAGTGAGCCTTTTACCACTACTTCTTGAAAAAAGAAATTCATAATGCTCTATGCATATTAAGGTGTCTAATTAAGAAAACTAAAATGAACATTCATAACCACTAGCCTCTTAGAACTTAACCAAGATAGCACCTTTTCAATATTCAAGATTATGATCTTCTATACATTCCATGTCCATTAACATTTTTCTTTAAATGTTAATTTATTGCTTAGGAAGACACATCTTCTCCCTCTTGGTACATACATGCTACAAGAGTGATAATAATATTGAAATCAAGCTTTTACAGCCCTTTGCATGTTAAAGTTTGTTAAAAGGGTCATGTAACCATATCACAGTAAGTATAGCCTCAGCTAACATTGAAAGACATTTCATTCTAACTTTGTGCATGACTATGAACAAGATACTCTCCACAATAGGAGATACTCAAATTAGAATATTTCTTGTTCACAAAGAATATGTAATTAGTTAATATGTGTTCATGCATTGGCTACCTTTATAAGCATATACACACTACTTGAATCTTTTTGATAATTACTTCATACTTATGATTAGATCACAAAGACATAATCAATCAAGTACAAATTCATACTTTTCCAAATTGTTGACAATCAAGCACAAAAATTGCATCAAAATGTATAATATCAATTTTAGGTATTACTTAGTTCATCTATATCAAGACAATACTCAGTGTGCCTCCCACTCAGCCAAAATCAACCATTTTCTTGGTGGTCTTGTTACCTACTTGAACATCTCAAAATAGGCTAAGAAAGAGAAGCATCTTGATCTTGCACATTTGCATGACCATTTGGCACTTGAAGGGTATTGAGTCTTTGTGTTATAGGTCTATTTCCTAATGGTGATAATTACTTGAACCATCATAACCATAATAATGAAAATCTTGATGATCAACCTTTTTATGTTCAGGAAATGGTGGTAGTAATATATTTGTTATTGGCCTTAACCATTCCCACACAAAATAGGTTGTATTTAATGCTCTTTGAGCATTAGATCATATAAACTCAAAATATCTTCCAAGAAACATGTTTTATGATAGAAAGTATGAAGTAAAATTTGAGTGATTACATCTAGAACTTAATCTACACTTAATTTTTATTGAACCTCAATAGATTCTTAGTAAATTGCCTAAAATACATGCTAATTAAAACATTCTCTAGAATTGTCATCCTAGTTATTTTGCACATATTCAAAGTAAACACAATTGTAAGGCTACTTCATAAAAAGAATTAAGTGAATCACTTATGGCACACTTGTACTTTTTTCTTAGCCTAAATGTGCATTAGCAAAATATCAATTTTGACATCCTAGTAAAAACTTACTAGAATTTGTGGGAAGAATTTGTTACTAAGATGATATAGCCATAATTTTAAGAATCAAGGAATTATTAACATTATCACAAAGATAAAAAAACATGTATAGTGAAACTTTGTATGGCAAGCAAGATCTATACAAAGAATTTAAGAGTAACACATTCTTTTAAATGAAGTACGTATTACACAACTAAAGTGTATTTTTCACTAAAGAGTTTCGCATGACCAATTCTTCATCTTCAAACTTGGAGTTTTGTTCACCAAAGACACATATATCCTTTTAAACAACCCTTCTCACAATAAATGTGAGTTTTGACCCCCAAATCATCAATTCACAAAGAATTTTGGTTCTACCAATATATAAACACTACATATAATGTGCAGTTTGAAGAGAAAAAGAAACTACGTATATTTGTCACTAATCAACTATTTGATTAGGTTTTTCTGCAGTTACAGACCAAACATTGGTTTGTTTTTTCTTATGTTTGTCTTTCCCAAAAACTTCAAATATGATGATTAATAACTCCACTTCACGTATCACTTTTGTGTGTGATGACTTCGTCGTCATGATCAACTTTCAGATTTAAACTTAGTTGATAGATAACTCCACTTATAAAGTTAGAAATTTACAACATGTAATAGTTAGTACATTAAACATGTGCATAGATTATCATGACAAGAAAATTTTAAGAAAAAGTAAAATAAAACAACTTATCCTCGCCAAAGCAAACCAAAAATATGTGCATGAACATGTAATCAAATATGTTTTGACAAGTTTTCATTATTTTAGTTTACATGTCTTAAACTGCCTTATATATACATTTAAATAGCCATTATTGACACAAAGTCAACAATACAATCAAACAAAAAAACATATATACAATTTGACCTACCAATATGTCTAGAAAAACTTTTAAGAACACGGTTCAAAAAAGATGCACTAATTGCATGCACACATAGCCAAATATACCAAAATAATCTATATGCTTATCTCCATATCTTCTGGTTAACTCAGTGTACTTACCAAGTTTAAACATGTATATATATTTCAAATTTAGTAACTAAAACCAAATCCTAGGATATAGATTAGACTTAAGGTTGATCATATTGGTATAGCATGAAAAAAAAATTTCAAACAACCTAAGGCTGTGTAAGGGAGCATGCATATTGAACATACAAGCTCTAATACCAATGAAGGAAATTTAAGTGCACAATTAATGAACAATTAAATTTTCAAAACATAGAATAAATGTGGAAATTTAGGCATATTTGGTTATCACTCTAAAACCAAGTGATAGTCCCCTTGATGAAAGAAGCCATTTTTAGCATGTTGCGTAAGACATGAGTTGTTGTGAATACCCAAGATCAGATCTTTAATTAACTTGAAAATATAAGTAACTAAATATGTTGGCTCACACTTAGTACTTAACCATAATTTTCTTTACGACCATAGAAAAGTGTGCAGAGTGAAATAAAACAAGTAGAACCTCCATAAATTATGTTCACAACATCCATTTCACATAGTTCTACTACCCTCTATTTATAGGGAGTGAATTAGCACTTATGGAGGCTCATACCCTTTTTTAAAAGAGTCACAACTCCTCATTAAAGGTTGTACAAGTTTTCCAAGAGGTGTGCCTATCCACCCATAAATTTTTCCCTTGAAATAAGGCAACGCCCACCTTTAGAAGGGCTGTGTTGGTTCAGCCTTTGAGTTACAACTCTTCAAATAATTGTGTCTGCTTAAATCAAGGTCATAACCACCTCCTAAAGGTTGTTCAATTCGCCTAAAACATGACAATTCACTAAAAGTTATGTTGTTTCACTAACCAGGGTAGTTATGGTGCAAGCCTACCTCCCCAAGGGTCATATATGTTGGGATAGACATATCTTTGCATATAAAGGCTATCATATCCCTTCATCATATTAGTAGTTATAGGGTGATTATTAAATAATTTTTCATGTGTCAAGGTATACATGTACGCATCACACAATCATCACATGATATCTTCCTATTGGTTCCAAGGTGATGATATGTCACACACATGTGCCACAACATCTTAACCAATTAAATACCAATATTTAATGTTAGAGGCGGCCATGTGAATTGGTGTAAAACCACTAACATATGGTGTGACCACACCAACTAGTCATAAAAAAAATATAGCTTAGTGTATCTACAGAATTTAGCAATCACTCTTGCTAACTAAATTCCAACAAATAGTGACAGGATATTTATTAGTTTATTTGTGTACATAATAGTTTGTTATGGTTTGACCATTTTTTAAACCATATTGTCACAAGTATTTTTATATTTAAAATGGATGTAGACATCATAAACTTCCATCTTAAATATCTTACTTTTCAGTTTACACTTTTATAAAGAATTTTGTAATGTGAAGGAATCATTAATCGCATTTTTCCTTACTTTTTTTTTGTATTCCATGGCAATGCCAAATATTTAAATTTTTTTTTTGTAGCCCATGGCAATGCCGAATATTTAAACTAGTTAAAAATAAACCACCATTAGAATGGTATATATGGAAGTTGGGATGGAATTTATGATAGTTAAATTCAAGTAATTTCTAATTCCATGTATAAGAGCATTCACATCTTGTTATGTTATTCCATTAGCTTTCACTTTCTATGATGTTAGTTTTTTGCATATATCCTATGGAAAAAGAGTGTGACAAAAATCAAATTTTGTAGGTTGTTTCAAAATATAGAAAAATTGGTGATTTGCAATTGCAAATGGTGGTAGGAAAACTCCAAGAAGTAATGGCAGTATGTTACGAAATTATCTAGCATTATGGCTAAGGTCACACCACTTATTAATCTATGAAGAATATGAGCACGTTTCCAAAAAATGAGCCAAATTGTTAAGTTTTTCTTATTTATATCCTTAATGAAAATTTACTTTTAGAAAAAAAAAAACACTACAGGCACATTCTTTGTATTTTAACCCTCAATCTTTACTCGCTTTCCAAACTGATCCTAAAACTTCAATTTTCCTATTTAACTACCACATTTTCTTTTTTTATCTTTAAGCGACTTTTGATGATTTTCTTTTGAAAATTCTCATCAATTTTTTTTTGTGAATCCCAAAACCTTTGAACTTCACATTGGCCACTGGACTACCTTTTTATGATTTGTAAAATCATAATTCCAACCTTGATGTTCTTTGTTTTGCTAAATTTACGTGGTTTCTTTAATTGTTTCAAATCATGCCTAATGTCTCAAGGAAAGATAGATAAAAACTTCAAGTCTGAGGTTGTACTCATTCGGCATAGAGTAACCAAGTATAAATAAAACAACTTATTTTCTTTCATTTTTATTTAAAACTAATTTTATTTGGAAGGTAAAGCTCAATTTACTTCAAACAAATGCTTGCGGAAGACTAGGATTTATCCACTTAAATTTTTGTGATTTTTAATATAAATGTCCAATATAAATCATTAAATTTGTTGATAATACTCAATATTGTGTTAGCATCAATTTGATACTTTAAATTTTTATTTTGATGATAATAATTTTCTTAGTAATTTTTATTTAGCATTGAAATATATGTCATTTTCTCACACTCAGGGGTAAATCTATGTATAATTTCCATCACTAAATTTGGAAAAAAAAATATAACTAGTATATGATCTTTTAAAAAATATATATTCTATTCCCACAGAAATTTTTGTGATATATGTAAACTTAAAAGTGTATAAACTTAGTTCTAATCAATGGGAAAAATACAAATATGTAAAATTTGATGGGCAAACTACAAGTCATAACAATTATTTGCGCAGTTATATAATTTAACATACATACCCAGTAAAAGAAGAGACTTACATTTTTTTCATTTTTTTCCCCAGTGGAACTTACATATCTTTCACGGGACCACATGTCCGCATCTTGAAAAATAAAAAAATAAATACTAAGAAAAAATAGAATAATAAAAAAAATCTAACCTAACCAAAATAGAACTAAAATTAGTTTGGAAATTAATTTTTTTTTCTACAAAAATTGCCAATAGCCTTTCTACCAAAACAAAAAAACAATTTGCTTCACCCTTCTCCAATCTCCCTTCTGTTCAGCAAGTAGGTTGCACTGCCACAACATGCACAAAATAGATCATCATCTCACATCTTTTCACTCTTTCATATCTAAAGCTAATCTTCATCAACATTGTGAACCGCAAATCTCTTTAAAATTTCAACTTGCATTGCCTTCCGCTAATTTTCAGGTAATTTTAAAATTTTAAAACCCTGTTGTATAAATTTGTAGATTTCAAAGTAGTGTATATTATTTTGTAAATTTCTAATTTTACTATCTTTATGTAGTTCATGTTATAAAGAGATATTTGAAAAAAATTTCAAAAGAAGCTCAGTTTTTTCATGGAACAGATGTCGATACTATAAACAATTATTCAAATAAGCATGAGTTGAGATTAATTTAGAAGAGCTTCTTAGTGATCTAGGATTAGGAAAAATAATTTCTAAGTATCACCCTGATCAATGTGATAGAATTAAGAGATACTATTTACAAAAGGGCCCATAACAGCTTCAAAATCATAATTTTCCTCACAGAACAATTGGAAAGACTTCATGAAGGTTTAATCTGCATTGGTTTGAAAATCATAAGAATTAGTTGGATTATAGTGAATCAAAATATATTATGTAGTATCTATGTTAATTTTATTTAAGCTTGATTATGGGAAGTAATCTGATGTGATGCAGTTGTACTTGAAGGATTTCTAAGTTAGAATAACCCAAAAATATTGAGAGAACACAAGGGTGGCATGATAGTGTCCATAATAAAGCTTGGAAAAAATTATGAAGATTTAATGAATCAAGAATAATCCATTTAAAGTGCCTTGCACAATCAATCAGATCTGAAGTGATTATCAAATTCATTTGAATGCCTCTATTGATTATATTTGGTTCCCTTTAAGGCAAGAAATAGCTTTCTATGGTCATGATGAATTAGAGACTACAAATACCAAGGTAACTTTCTTGAGCTTTTACATTTTCTAGCAGATCATAGTGAAGTTATCAATCAAGTTGCTTTGAAAAATGCTCTAAACAACGAGAGATTAACAGTATATGAAATTTAGTTTGATATCATCAATTTTGCAATAACCAAAATGACCAATGAAATTGTTAATGATTTTGGGGATAAATTATTTTTTATTATAATAGATGAATCTTGTGATGCTTACCTAGGGGTAGGTTCTAGATTTGCCATCATTTGAAGATTTAACTCCACACCCTTTCAACATGTTTACAGAATAATATTATATGCTCTATCGATTCATCAACTTCCAAATACAAATGACAAATTGTGTTCTCTAACTCTAATCTATGATGGACCAAATTTAGCCTTGTAGTAAGTCTATTCATCAAAGCTTTCTATGCACATATATTTACCTTCAAAGGAACCCAACATAACAAAAAAACATAGGTGATTTGCATTAGAAGGTAGCAGCAACACTTCATGGCTTGAGCAAAGCACAAAAGAATGGACTTGAAGTAGTAATCCTTATTGGCATATGGGTGATCTGGACTAGAAGAAATATGGTTTTATTCTAAAATTCTCAGCTTGGTAATAATGGTATGGTAGAAAAAATACAGGCTCTATCATTTTTATACATATCTAATAGATGTCCTAAGTTAAATTTTAATTAGTTTCAATGGGTGAGTAATCCAGGATTAGCTATTAACAAAAGGTTGTAAAATAGGAAAAGTAAAAGGATGGTTGTGGGCGTTAGGGCATGCTTTATATGTTTTATGTTGATCTAGCATCTTGCTAGAACTGGTTTATTTGTAAGTTTCATTTGTTAATGACATATTGTTTCTGTTGTTCAAAAATTAAAAAAAAATGAATATCGTGGTATTTCTTCTAAAAAATATGGTGGTCATTTAGCTCTATATGAATAAAGAATGAATAGTGTGAAAGGTTTTTTGATGAATAGTGTGAAAGGTTTTTTGGTATCACACATATTTTTTATATTAGTATTTTGGCATAGAAAAAAAACACTTAAGGGAATGCTTTCTAAGCACTTATGTTACGCCCCCAATTTTATAAACCTTATTTTTAAAAGATATCTTAAATTCCCAAAATTATAAAGCATTTAATTACAAATAATTTAAGAAATATGAGGTAAAACATTTTTTTTAAAATTATTTTCCAAACAATGAAAGTATTAAATAAAATCAAAGTAGTTAAGTGAAAATCCTAGGAAAACTAATATGCGCATAATGAGTCAATTTAAACAAACCATATGTTTCTTTAGAAATCAAATAACACAAAGTTAAAATCCAGTCCCAACCAGTTCTACTTTCAAGGGGCTACAGCGTACCCTCACACAGTCTACTCCACATCTTGAACCTCATTATATGGTTCAGTATACTCTATCTCCTCATAGTACTCACCTAAGAAAAACATGTTAGAAGGAAGGGTGAGCACAACTTGCTCAGTAAAGGGGAAGTATCAGGCCCATCACGTGAGTCCTAATATTCCCGTAACAAACAACAACGAATAATAAACTTTAAGTTCTAGCAATTTAATTAAAGAACAATTCCATTCAACATCAAAACAACAATATCAAAGTCTTACTAGCATGCTTGAACTACCATGCATATGCATAATTCCTTTTACCGATTAAGTAATATCTTATTAATCGATCAATTAATCCAATACTTAAATGCCGTCGGACGAACCTAGGGTGGTGAGTGTGTACATCACCCACTCTCGGGATAACTCTTAGGCAGTGCCACTAGGGATGCCACCAAGCCAGAGCCTCTCGGGATACCTACGCCGAGCTAGAGCCTCTCGTGATACCAGCCATAAGCATGGTCCCTCGCCAGCTATGGTTTGACAGCGCACAAATCGTATCTCCATACTCCGTGTCAATATCGGGTCATGACTAGGGACGGTCCGCCGCCACCCTACCATGCCTCTCGGGTTCGAATCGTCTGTTCCGAACCTCTCGTCTAAATTTACGGCTTGTTAGGTCATGTAGATATGGTTCGTCACCAACCTTGCATGCCTCGTATTTTATCTTACTCTTCAAATCTTTTACTTAATGCAATCTTGTGTATGACAAACATCAATCATATGCAACAACCAATTGATGCATGACCGTAGCTCATTTTATTTTAGCTCTTTTAGTAGAATGCCATGATTTCTAGTGCATCCTATTTCTTTTATCGTGTTATCTTAGTTTAGTGTTACATGATGTCATGACAATCAATGATATCTTTTAAGTGTATTTGTGATAAATGTTCATCTCATTTCTCGTAAATTCTTTCTAAATTGGTCATTTAGCATTTACGCTCCTAATCCTTTATCTATCGGCTTATAATAATTTATTATGGCCCTAACATGCCACTAACGGTTGCTTCCAATCTCATCATGTTGCTAGTGAGCTTGTTGGTCCTAAACATGATACTAGCGATGTTTGTCTCGCTGGTCCTAAACATGGTACTAGCGGTGTTTATTTAGGCGGTCCTAA
>SMDT01001295.1:0-99539 GCA_005392925.1 Aquilaria sinensis
TAGGTGGTTATATTTAACAATTTCAAACCTTATATTCTAAGGCAAAAGTAACAAAATTTAAAACTGATTAATTTGATAAAATCTTTAATAAAATCTTTCTATAAATGACCTATTTCATAGCTATATAAATTTAAGGGCATGTTTGTTAAAAAAATTGAATATGATAGAAACTTAGGAAATTCAATTATAAATTTTATTTTTATGGTACTAATGTACATTAAATATTCAACGTCAAATTTAGCTTTTATCAAAAGAGTAAAATAACTTACTATTTAAAGACAATTAAGGAAGTGATTCCATATAAGTAAAAGTAAGGGGTTTAACTGTAATTTAAATTTAAGATTTAGCAATATATTTCATTAGAATCCTAATATTGATATAACTCTAGTTGAATACTAAATTTAGTCCCATCTAATGAGCTAATTGTCCTTAAGGGATGTTGGGCATAGTATGGTCCAAGTTCAAATCTCTAAACACTTTACCTAGCATAAAAACTTGACATCAATGTCTTCTAGGTTTTGGAAAACATTAGAAATTTAATAGCTCACATACATACTTAACATTCTCATTAAATGTTTTTGATTACAAAAAAAATGGCAATTTTAGTTCTAAAAAAAAGAGTAAAATGACCTATAATATAATGATAAAAAGTCAAGTCATTTGTTGCAACTAACCATAAACCATTAAGCATTTCCTCATTTTTTTAATATCCTTTAATATTTTCTTTCCTCTTAGAGTCCTAATGCTAATTATGCCTTTAATAAATATACAATACCAAATTTGGGTCTCATTAAAAAATAAAGTATCTCATAACTTAAGGGTATAAAAGTCAATTAACATTTTGTCACTTTCATACTTTTTTTAATACTAATGATAGAACACATGTGTTGCATGAAAGTATAATGTTCATGATAAAAGTTAAAATCATTATAACCACAAAACAATTAACATACATATAAAATAAATATCTTAATTCTTTAATCTCTTTGTGAGAAAATGAGTAGTTTAACATAGTAAAAACCTTATACTCCCTCAATACATACCATAGGAATTTATTTATTTTTCTTTTGATGTAAATGGAAGTCTTAAGCGAAAAATAAAACTTAGTGGCAACTTAAGGGTTCTTTTTAATTTTCTAGTGCTAATATAACTGCTATTAAATAAATAATAAAAATTTTAGGGATCATTAAAAAATAAAATAACTTATAATATAACGGTAAAAAAACCATTCGACAATTTGGTGACCTCGTACTTTTTTTAAATATATAATTAAATATTACTTATGTAATTAATAAAAAATTTAATATACTTTTAATATTTAAAATGTTAGATAAATTTGCACTAATTACATACATAAATCAAAATAATAATTTATTTTTTAATCAAATAATTATAATTATAATTATCTTGTTCAAAATAAATGGTAGCAATAATGATTTTAATTTTTTTTCTAGTTTAGGTATGTTTGTTTGAAATTTTTTTATTATAATATGTCATCATAACTATCCTCAGTAGCATCCATTATAATAGTTTACTCATTGTATTTGATTTATATTTATTTTAAATAATAATAATAATAATAATAATAATAATAATAATAATAATAATATAATAATAAAGTATAGAATATGCTAGAGGTAATACTGGCTATAAAAAATGATAGAATTTTTATTTTTGATGGTACAAAAGTTATAAAAATTTCATTATCATACATTTAATATCTTATCAAAGATATCAAAGTTTCTCTTATTAGTGCAAAATTTAAAATTAATAGTATGTAATATGTTAAGAAATGATTGTAATTTAATGATATTATGTATTTAGAAATTTTATTAAAAGTTAAGTTAATAAATTTTATCTTAATTTTTATATTTTAGATTCAAAAGGCTAATGATTAAACAAATATATTATATTAATTGGCTCAAAAAATTAAATGTACAAATGTATTAGCATAATTTTAACCTTTTAAAGATATGCAAGCCAAGTTTCTAACAAATATTTTGACGTTCTGTTAAAATAGAAAAAAAAAAAAAGAAGAATATGCCAAGTCCCCAGGTAGGATATTCAATAGAAAACTAAAGTAAAAATAAATTTCTTTTAATAAGTATGATGACAAATATGAGCAATGATGTCAAAGTATTGACTTGGTAAGTAAACATTAAGTTTTTTCAAAGATATATATATATAACTATAAGTAACTATGCATCACTAAAATGGTTAAATACCTTACTCTTGATTTTTAATAAAAAATGCATTTGCCCCAAGGTTTCAAACTTACACTTCCCTTTCATTTTATTTTATCTTTTTTTATGTTGATTTATAAATTATACTCATATCACTCAGGTTTTTAAACCCAATCTTATCCATTATTCCTATAGTATAATTAGTAAACCATTGAAAATTAGAACCCTTAAAATGGAAAAAAAAATCCTAGTCCCTAAAAGGAAAATTAATAAATTATAATTTAAGGTTTAGTCATTTTATATCTTTGCACTTTTTATTATATATAGATATATATAGATATGTAGTTGTGCTTTTAATTTTTGGTCAAAATATTTAAAGTTCAAAAAGTAAATAAATTGATAACCATATTTTTAGGCATGTTTAACAGTCATATAAATGAGTATATTTTTTATTAAAAGTCAAGAATGGGGTTAAGCTTTTTAGCAATGTACAGTTAGTTATAGTTATATGTCTTTGGGAAAACTCAATGTCTATAGTTTGACATCATGACCCATATTTGTGTCATACTTATTATAAAAAATTTATTTTTGCTTGAGTTTCATAGTGAATGTCTCACCTATAGACTTAGCTTATGTCTTTTTTTTTCTATTTTGAACAGAACCTCACATCACTAAGGTTTGAAAACCTAGTCTTATCCATTATTCTTATAATATAATTAGTCAACTATAGAAAAATAAAATCCTTAAAATAGAAAAAATTCCTAATACCTTAAAGGACAACTAATAAATTATAATTTAAGGTTTAGTCACTTTATATCTTTGCACTTTTTGTTATATATAGATATAAATATAGATATACATAGATATGAAGTTGTGCTTTTAAGTTCTAATCAAAATATTTAAAGTTCAAAAATTAAATAAACTGAAAAACTTATTTTTAGACATGTTTAACCGTCATATAAATTAGTGTATTTTTATTAAAAGTCAAAAGTAGGGTTAAACTTTTTAGCAATGTACAGTTAGTTATAGTTATATGTCTTTGGAAAACTCAGTGTTGACTTACCGAGACTATATTTTGACATCAAGGCCTATATTTGTGTCATACTTATTATAAGAAATTTATTTTTGCTTGATTTTCATAGTAAATGTCTCACCTATTGACTTAGCTCATGTCTTTTTTTTTTTTTCTATTTTGAATAGAACCTTAAAACATTTATTAAAAGCTTAGGTCCAATTCATTTTAACTTAAATCAACTTAATCTAAAATAATGTATTTTTATTTTTCCATTCTATTGATCAAAACCAATTTTATTTGAAATCCATATTATTTAAGTGTAATAATCCTATGACTGTAAAAACTTTATTATTTACTATAGAAAAAAGATTTAGTTGTTAAGAATAAAATTTTGCATTAAAATATTAAAAAAGGATGGTCATGTGGAAAAAATGATTCTTCTATTTTTTTAATATTTTAAAAAATTGAAAAATGAAAAATGCAGCGTAATTTATGTTTCCATCTTAATATTTTTACTATTAAATTAACTCAGTACTTAATACTTATAACTTAAGAGTAAAACGATCAAGTCAATTTATGTATCTTTACCTTTTTTATTTGTGGTATTAAGTTGCACTTTTAAGTTCTAATAAAAACATTTTTTTTAATAAGTTAAAAATAAATAAATTGGTAAAATCTTATGTTTGATGGCATTTTTTACATTATCATAAACATAGAGGCATGTTTGTTGCAAAATTTTAACATTAGTGACAACTCATAAATTTTGCCATAACAGATAAAAAAATTTATGGGTTTTTTCTTTTTTTATTTAGAGCGTAAATCATATTGTTCCAAAATTAAGCTGATATGCTGCCATGCGAGGATTTTTCAATGTGGAATATGTTGGCTTGTTAGATAGTAAGATAAACCTTCCAACACTCTCACATTAGGAAATGCACAGGATTAAAATAAGAGGCTTCAAATGATAAAGGATTAAAAAGTGGAGGTGTTTTGCATACTTTAGCCATTAGTGGCAAAATTAAAGCCAATCAGGCGAGCAAAATCAGGAGAGGTGAGAGAGCCACACGATTTTTTTTTCTCTAGGATGTTATAATGGTATTAAAACTCTAATTAAATATATAGTGACATATTTAGGTCTCCTTAAAATATTAAGCTATCTTATAACTAAAGCGCAAAAAAGAAGTTCAACATTTAAGCACCTTGGTACTTTTTATAATATAAGATAAAATAAGATATATATATATATCCAGTCCGAGCCAGTTTTAAATATTTTAACCTGCTTCCCACATGATTCCTTTTCTTGTTACATCTGGATGCTACATTTCCTCAATAAGACAAAGCCAAGCGGCAGCAGATCCAAGAATTGCAGAATATTGAATTACAAGAGCCAGTCCACAGATTCACTCGTTTCAATAGGCTTCCAAAGAATCAGACTGGTCTCCATGCCACCACAGGAAAACGAAGCAAACGGCATGGAAGACGTAGGACTCAGATGCCACCAGGTTGTTCTAGTACCAGCTCCGTTCCAAGGCCATCTAACACCGATGCTTCAGCTCGGTCACATCCTTTACGGGAAGGGATTTTCGATCACAGTTGCTCACCTCCAAGTCAACCCTCCTGATCCTTCACACCACCCGGATTTCAATTTTCTTGAAATACCATTGGACTTATCAGACCTGCAGACTTCAACTTCCCTTGCTGCACTGTTTGGTCATATACTGATGCTTAATGTGAACTGCGAACCTGCCTTTCTCAGTTGCTTGGATGAGCTGATGAAACGACAAGGGCCAGACTCTAAGATCAGCTGCATCATTTATGACGAAGCCATGTATTTCTCTGGAGCAGCAGCAAATCATCTAAGGCTTCCAACCATCATATTGCGCACATCTAGTGTGGCCGCACACTTCTCCCGCATTTCTCTCCTCCAACTCAATAATGAAGGCCGCATCCCATTCCCAGGTATGTTCATAGCAGATGCTTCCTATGTGCTGTCCAGAAGCATTAAATTTAAATCTTTCATGTCTAAGAGTAGTGACAATTTTTCCAGTTGGAGGTGTCAAGAAAAGTTTAGGGTGCAAGATTATGACTTTGTCAACTCAGCCAAGGTCCAGGATACGTAGTGTATTATCAACACTTCCCTAAAACTTGATTCACAAAAAAGTTTATGCTTATCAAATAGTAATAGTGGATACAGTGAGATCAAATTGACCTGAACAAACAATAAACGAGTTGAGAATGGGAAGTTTAGACAACACCAGATCAGCTAATGCTCCCAGGTTGATCCAGTGAATATAACCAGCTGACTGCAGAATAACTTTCAGCTTATCAAGCACTACTAACTATAAACAACTAAATTGAAAAGGAAAAAATGATATTAAGCTAAGCTATTCTTAACTTGATAACTGTATATGCTTGGCTTTTTGGTTGCAGCTTCCAATTCAGAGGACTTGATTCCTGGAGATCAGGCTCTTAGGTACATGGATCTTCCATTTACCATTGAGACACTAGAATATTATTTGAGATTGGTAACCGAGACAACCAAATCAAGAAATTCCTCAGCCATCATACTGAACACCACGAGCTGCCTTGAAGAGCACTTGCTGAAAAGGCTCAGGGAAGAAAGTCAGATTCCAATTTTTGCAATTGGTCCCTTGCACAAATTCACTGCAACCTCTTCTCCTGGCATAGTGAAGGACGATTCAACCTGCATCGAGTGGCTCAACAAGCAAGCGAGAAACTCAGTTTTATATGTAAGCATGGGAAGCGTAGTTACCATGGAAGAGCAAGAGCTAACTGAAATGGCATGGGGATTAGCCAACAGCAAGCAGGCTTTCCTGTGGGTGATTCGGTCCGGTTCAGTTGAGGGCTCAAAATGGATTGAATCATTGCCTGAAAGCTTCCAAGAATCCGTCCGAGGAAGAGGGCACCTCATGAAATGGGCACCCCAGAAAGAAGTATTGGCGCATGAGGCTGTTGGAGGATTCTTAAGCCATTGTGGATGGAATTCAACCTTGGAAAGTATATATGAGGGGGTCCCAATGATATGCAAACCATGTTTTGGTGATCAAAAGGTCAATGCAAGGTATATTAGCCATGTTTGGAAGGCTGGATTAGAACTAAAAAGCAAAGGGAATAGAGAGGAAATAGAAAGAGTCATCACAAGGCTAATGGCCAGCACCGAAGGAGAAGAGATCAGGCAAAAAGCAAGTGATCTGAAGAGAAAGATGGAATTTGCTATTTCAGAGGGTGGCTCATCCTACAACTCTCTCAACTCTTTAACGGGAAAACTGAAGACCTATGACCTCAAATTCAACCAACATTTGAACTAAGACTATGTGACAGTAGATTTTAGCTTGAATTTAACACTTCCAATCAAATAAGGAACATGAGAAGGCAGATCTCAAGAAAGATTCATATAAACAAGAACTTATTTTTCTTTATTACTCCTTTTTTTTTTTTTGTTACATAGAATGAAAAGAAATGACCAGATAAATGTAAATAAGCGTCTAAGGTGGCCTTGAGGTGAACCTTCATCAGGGTGAGCCTTTCAAACTTAACTGTAAGCCCACGGATGGTCCTGATCTCCTATCTGATCTAAAGGTTAGTTGGAGTGTAGTCCGAGATCTGAAGAAAGCCCTGCAAACAATCTGTAGAATCGGACAATGGCAAATATTGTTAGCTATTGCAAATCATAGAGCTTCCAGAATTGCTTGAATTTCTGTGACTTTATTACTGCCATTAGATTATGTGATTTCCATTTTTCATAGTCTGTGCTAGTGTTGGAGTTGATAGTATGCAATCATAGTTGTTTACAAACATTATTAAGTTGTCTTTCAATTGTGTGAATCTGCCTGTTTCACTTAATTCTTGTATTTCTTTAGTGACTTCCCGGTAAATAGATGAATGGGAAATAGGTACTGTCATCAGAAGGGTAACAGTCCACATTGAAGGAGAAGAGATGAGACCAATAGTAAGATGGGAATTGAGTTGTAGAGGGTGGCTTTTCCTATGGTTCTCTCAACTACTTAGCAATAACGTTGCAAAATCAAATACATGTTTAATTAACACTTGAAGCAAAAGTCACAGGCCTCAGAACAAATGATTATGCAACAATCTATGTGGCAAAGGATTACCATTTCCAGTCAGGAAGTGATTGATTTTCGAGAAAGACATTACGGAAACAAGAAACTTGCTTCCTATTCATTAGTGATGATATTAATTAGTCAAATTATAGATACATAGCTCAATATTACAGAATACAAACAAAACAAAACCAAGAATTCAAGAACAACCATGACCCATCACAAGACCTATATTATAAACAAAATCATGGCTGTAGTTGAGGGGAACTTTGATTATCAGAATAAGTGCCCTAGTTGGACTCTTGATGCTTTACACTGTGCATGACATGACCACTAGACAATGTGGGTTCCAAAATTTGACAGTAGCTCTTCACGTGACTTCTCTAAAAATCTTAGTGTTATATTCCCTCAGTTTTTCAAAAGTTGTCCTTTTTACTATTCACAGTAATTAATCTATGATTTTATTTTTTAAAAAATTATTATAAAAATATGAAATTTTTTCATAAAAATGAAACTTTAAAGATTTTAGTTTCTAAATATCATTTTTTAGAATTTTTTTTAATTCAAATTAATATAAATATATTCAAGTCAAACTCAAGTCAAAAAAGGTAAAAGGGATAACTAATATAAAACGGATGAAGTAATATATATGGAATAAACCTTGCTCATCTACTTATTCTAGTTCTACTATCTACATTCTATACTCTATATTAATATTACCAGACTGAAAATGAGATTGGACTCATTTCACAGGCTTCACCTAGGATTGGATTGGCAAAAAGGAGAAGACATGGAAGATGCAAGACTCTAGCATCACCAGCTTGTTCTAGTGCCAAGTTCCCACCCAGGTCACCTAAACCCAATTCTTCAGTTTGGTCACATCCTTTACTCAATAGGATCCAAGAATTTTACAAATAAGATTAGGTTACATATATAAATATAATAAAACTTACAAATATGATTTTTAGAAGAGGATATGAAAAATATAGTTAAATTTAGCATATATTTTTCTATTATTCGTTAAACAGCTTCAACAAGAGTTATAAAATTATGGATTAGAATTGTGTGTCACGGTAGACGCATAAGTGTATCAAGATATACATTGATATAAGTATTAGTTTTTTCAGTTTTAAGCAAGGTTCTGATCTTGGTGGAGTGGTTAGTGCATTGCATGTCGACGACCGGACTCAAGTCCAATACCTTACCAAGGTGTCTTTATCCTAACTTGTTTTTTCCATTTTTTCTTCTCACGCTTTTTTTTTCCATTTTTTTTTTTCATTTTTTCTTCTTCCGTTCCCTTTTTAGTTTTATTTTCACTTTTCCTTTTCCCAGTTTTTTTCATTTCATGTTATTTTCATTTTTTATTTTATTTTCCTTTCTAGTTTCCATTTTCCATATTTTTTGTGTTTGACTTTGTCAGCTATTCTGTTTCTAGTCTTATTTCCTTCATTTTTTTTGAAATTTGTCAATGAATAAAATAATAACGAACTAGTTGGGAAAAAAGATTGAACAGTTAATAATAAAAGAATATATAGAACTAAAAAGAAATAAATAAAAGAACATATAGGAACTAAAAGAGAAAAAAAATAAAAGAATATATAAGAACTGAAAAAGAAAAGATTTATAAAAGAACAAACTACAATGCATGAAAAAATATATAAAAACTAAAAAAAAGCAGAAACAAAAAAAAAACATATAGGAACTTAAAAAACAGACTTATAAAAGAAAAAATAGCAATACATAAAATAATACATGGGAACTTAAACAAGACATAAGCAAAAAAACATATACGAACTGAATTTTTTTTTTAAAATAACAATTCGCAAAAAAAAAAAATAGAATGGACAAAGAATTTAAACAAAAAGAGCATGAAATCCAGTAATATTATAAGAACAAACATAAAGAACATAGAATATGTCCTTTTAAATGACATAGATGTTCTTTTACATATGAATTTATGTTTGACAAAGAGTAAGTAACAATCAATCCAAAATAAAAAATACTTTTTAAAAAAAAAACAATGTAAAAATGAGAATAGACCAAAGATCAAGGAGAACATATAGAAACTCAAAACGAATAAACAGTAATATATTAAAAAACAAACAGTACCTATAAAATCACATATAGAATAAAAAAAAAACACATACAAACTGAATAAAAGAATACAAGTTGCATTTCTCTATGGAAATAAATGGTGAGATATGTATTCCTTATATAATTAAAAAGGCAAAGTCTCATTTACCCCCTTAAAGTTATGCTTGTCTTCCTTATTGACACATTGACTTTATTTTGTGCCTGACTAGCTCCTTAATTTTTTCATATGTTTGAAGAGAAAAAAGAGTGATGAAAAATGTTCAAGATCTAAATGAGAAAATATATGAAAATTTAAAAGCAAATTTAGGACTTTTACCTTCAAAAAATCATTTACAGGGTGAATCTACCGCCCATTTTTTGTATTTTTTAAGGTAAGGGAAACTCATTTTGTTATTCCATTACATGTTATGAAAATTAATAGTTCATTAAAAGAATTAGAGGGGATACAAATGTATCTATTATTAAAAATTTCATAGAAAATGAGGTGTATATGAGATGCGTCAAGCGACTACTCATCAAGTCTTCTATATAAAGACCCCAAGTACAATGAGTTGACTGCCAATTTTCTTCATTTTGCTAATTTGATGGTGAGAAGAAAGCCTTTTCAGAAACTCCATCTTCAGCAGTGTCAGGCAGAAGAAATTTATATATCCATAATGTAAGAAAGACTTCTAATTTGTAATCATAATTAGCCTCTTCTCCAATAATTATAGAATGGTCAATATTTGATTGCTCGAAGTAAAAAATTCAGTCATGTGTCATAAAGGTAGAATTTGGCCCCAATCTTTGCTGCCTCCTTGGCCTCACTAACATCCTTCATTAAGCTTTTGTAAAGGTATGTTCCATCATCTGTCAAATCGTTTAACATGACTTATGCGCCAATAGTATTCAAGGCCAAGAGAACTCTTACATATTTTAAAGTTGGTGTGAATTCCCCCCAGGTTGTGATAAAGGTATGAGTATTATTATTTTACTTCAAAAAGAGATGCTTCCATATTGAAACCTTCTTGGAAACACGTTAATTCCAATCTGTGATATTCTGATGGCATGAACAATATAGGCATCTTTCAAAATGTCATAATACTTCTTGTTATGAAGAATTTTGTTGACCTATTCTTACCAACTAACAATATATCTATCTGACACATTAAGCTTGGTGGTTGAGGGAAGGTATTTATTTTCTTTCATTCTTTAATTGTAACACTGACTATATTGAAAGATCTTGGATTTTTCTCCTTTAATTTATAATAATACAGGTTTCAACCATTACTCATGGAATTACTAAAGCTATTTCATGTCCATACAGCAATCAAACGGTAACATCTATATTATATCTTTCATACATATGAATCATTTCATGCTTCATATGCAGCGGGGCAAAATATAGTTGTGAAATTTAATAATTTTATACTTGTCTACTTATTTATTATTTATTGAAAAAATGATGTTAGACTTAAAATTTTGGATAAGAATTTTAGTCCAACATCATAAGTGGATGATTTCAAGGAGTTCTAACTTAATGGGCTCGGAGCAAAGCCCGTTGTAATTTTCAACTGACCCGGTAGACCTAGAATCCTAAAAAAAATAACCATTACTAAAAATTGACTGTTGCACTTTTCACCACTATTAATCTAAAGACATATGGCGCAATCATATATGCCTGGCTTGTTATAAATAACCTCTACTTTCCTCATTTATGGGAGGTCACTTTTACAATCATCCCAACATTTAGATTTTAGAGTTCTCATGCTATTTCATTTCCTCCCCCCACACTCATATTTGCTTCCACCATACTTTTTATTTGATAAAATTAATACTTTATTTTGCGTGACATTTTATTTTTGCATGGGTTATTATTTCTTTTTTTGCTTAGGATTTTTGCTCTAACCAATTCCCTTGAGTTCATAGGGTTGATTGCTTCTCCTCCTCCCTGCCGGCTCCTAATCACTTTATTTCTCCTTCATGTGCAACATTTTGCCCTTTTCCACAAATAACCTTCACCCATAGCCTTCTTAAGCTCGACCTTTAAGTTGGCACACTCAACTCACAGTCGACTTAATTCACCATATTTTTCCTCTCCCAGCTTTTGCCATTAAGGTTGATTTAATTTAATTTTCCAAAAAAACCATGCAAAGTCTCATGTTGTTGCAATACCTTCTTACATTACCTATAGGATTTAGATTTGGCGACTTTTCCTACAAGATGGATTGGAAGATTAGTAATAAAATTATATTACTATAATAAACTAATTTACATTTAAAATATATAATTAGAATAAAGTATTAGATATTAAGTCCAAGGCAACAACAGGCTTAAAGATTAACAGTAAAATCTACCTTAAGTCCAAGGTTATCAAACCTAACATCAAAAACCTTCCTTGACAAACATTATAAGAGCCTATGAGAACTTCAAAAGAGAGATAACCAATTGCCAAGATATACTTTGCTGACACCTGGTCTCTATATGAATGCAATCTAATGAACCTAAATGTTATAGACAACCAATGAGCAGTCTAAAAGCAACTTGCAATTTGTTTCTCAAGCTGATATGCGAGTTCCAGAGCTTGCAAAAAGCATCAATATTTGCGGTGCTCCCATCTGCTCTAAAAATTACTTCCCTCCATACGTTTTCATCTATATCTCTAGGTTTTGATGTAATCATTTGAAATAAATAGAAGATTTGTTATTATATTATTACCATATTATATCAAATAAACTTAAATTAAATTACCCTATCAATTAACTCAGGGATTGGCTCTTTATTTGACTGATTCTTCTTGTTTGCCATCTTAGGTTGTGCCTTGAAACTGGCAATTTGAGCCTTGAGTCCAGTTAATTCAACAGTTATTTCCTCTTCCAACTTCTTCTTACATTCCTTGTAAGATCTAGATTTCATATCTTTTCCTGCAAGATGAATTGAAAGATAAGTTATTGGTTGTATCTGGAGCTGTTTTTAGAAAGTTTGTTTTAAATTGAAGTCCTAGTCTTTAGCTAGTTAGTTATGATCTTTAGGAAGTTGTTAGCAGATTTAGCAGATTTTTAGGTATTTTCTCTGTTAATCAGTTGTACTCCTCCTCTATATATTTGAATTTGAAAGTCAAATAAAATCAGACTAATTTTCACAGATAATTATTCTTTAACAACATTAGTATCAGAGCCCTTTTTTTCTTAAGGGACCTATGAGAGACTTGTGAGGTTATTTTTGACTGAGTGTTCATCCAAAACAACCATCCAATTTTGCTTATACAGAAAACCATTAAACAATGGAAGGAGGGAGTTCACTTCCAGCCGTGACTTTACCTGTGTTTGATGGAGATCACTACCAAGCGTGGGCAGTGAGAATGAAGGCTTATATGGAAGGGTGTGATTTTTGGGAAGCAGTGGAGGAAGATTATGAAGTTCCTTCTCTGCTAGGAAACCCAACTATGGCTCAGATAAAAACCCACAAGGAGAAAAAGACAACAAAGGCCAAAGCGAAGGCCTGTCTCTTTGCTGTAGTTTATCCAATCATTTTCAGCAGAATAATGACATGTAAGTCTGCAAAGGCCATCGGGGACTTTCTCAAGATGAATACTAAGGGGATGAAAGAATCAGAGGGATGAAGGTGCTGAACTTGATAAGAGAATTTGAGCTGCAGCAAATGAAAGAGTCAGAAACCATAAAGGAATACTTTGACAAGCTAACTGGCATAACCAACAAGGTAAAGGAACTTGGCACTAAGCTTACTGACAGTAGAACAGTGCAAAAAATTCTTGTATCCTTGCTTGAAAGATTTGAAGCAACGATTGCCTCTTTGGAAAATTCTAAAGATCTATCAAAAATCAAGTTGGCAGAGTTATTGAGTGCTTTGCAGGCACAGGAACAAAGAAGAATGATGAGGCAAGAAGGTACTACTGAAGGTGCGTTGCAAGCTAAGTTACAGCTGAATTCTAAAGGAAAAGGCAAGAAGTGGAAAAGAAAGAAAGGGAACACCGGCAATGCAGAAGCTGCAACATATGAAAACAATACAAATTTAGGCAACCATAATAAAATAGGAAAACACCCTCATTGTCAGCACTGTGGTAAAAGGAATCACCCTCAAAACAAGTGCTGGAAGAAACCTGATATGAGATGTAGAAGGTGTTATAAACTAGGGCATGCAGAGATCATTTGTAACGAGAAGGAAACCCAGTAGCAAGGAGAGCATCAAGCCGCAATTCAGCAAGAGATAGAACAGCTATTTGTTGCATCTTGTTTTACTTCCAGCATTTCAAGTGGTAGCTGGCTCATTGATAGCGGCTACACAAATCACATGACTAATAATGAAAAGTTCTTTTTGGAGCTTGATAGATCTGTAGTGTCAACAGTTAAAATTGGAAATGGTGAGCACATCTTAGTGAAAGGAAAAGGAACGATGGCTATTGAAAGCTATACAGGTGCGAAACTCATCTATGATGTCCTGTACGTTCCTGAGATTGATCAAAATTTGCTTAGTGTTGGACAGTTGCTTGAAAAATGATTCAAATTGATCTTCAAATAAAGAAAGTGCTTGATTATTGATCCAAGTGGTCAAGAGCTATTCAAAATTAATATGCAGGGTAAAAGCTTCTCTTTGAATCCATTAAAGATGGAGCAAGTAGTATTTCCAAGTCAACTTTCAATTTCTGAAACTTGGCACAAAAGACTAGGACATTTCCATCATAAAGCCCTGCTGTTCATGCAAAAAAATGAAATGGCAAATGGTTTACCAAAACTGGAGGAGCATTTCTCAAGTTGCAAGGCTTGTCTGGTTGGGAAGCAAACCAAATTTCCTTTCAAAGAAACAACATGGAGAGCCAAAGAGAAGCTCCAACTGATTCATACTGATCTATGTGGTCCACAAGCAACTCCATCACTAAACGGCAGCAGGTATTTTATCATTTTTATTAATGATCTAACGAGGATGTGCTAGATTTATTTTATGAAATTCAAGTCAGAAGTTGCTGGAGTATTTTTGAAGTTTAAAAAATGGGTTGAAAACTAGAGTGGCTGCAAGATTCAGGTCATCAGATCAGACAATGAAACTGAATATACTTTAGACAAGTTCAATGTTTTCTGTGAAGAAGCTGGAATTGAGCATCAGCTGACTGTTCCATACTCGCCTTAGCAAAATGGAGTCAGTGAGAGAAAGAATAGAACAATCATATAGATGACCAAATGTTAGATGCATGAGAAAAATTTACCTAAGAAATTTTGGGCAGAAGCTGCAAGCACAACTGTTTTCTTGTTGAATAAATTGCCTACAAGAGCAATACAAAAGAAAACGACATTCAAAGCATGGTATGCAAATAAGCCTACTTTGAAAAATCTCAAAGTATTTGGATGTATGTGTTTTTCTTATATTCCACAGGTTAAAAGGGACAAACTTGATGAAAAGGTTGAGCCGGGAATTTTCATTGGTTACAGCTTGGTTTCCAAGGCTTACAGGATCTTTCAGCCTCAAGCAAGGAAGATAGTAATAAGTAGAGATGTTCAATTTCTTGAACATAAGCAATGGAACTGGATAGAAAAGTCTCAAGAAAAACATCAGCTAGTGTCCTTAGATCTTGATGAACTGGAGGATGAACAGCCTATTAGAGGAACAAGGTCACTCTCAGATATTTATCAAAGATGCAACTTTGTTGTTTTCAAACCTGCAGGGTATGAAGAAGCCAAAACAGATCAAAGATGGATAAATGCCATGAAGGAAGAGATGGCCACGATAGAGAAGAATCAGACCGGGAGCAAGTGAAAAGGCCCCAAAATAGAAAAGTGATTGGGGTTAAATGGGTTTTCAAGACGAAGCTAAATCCTGATGGCCCAGTGAACAAGCACAAAGCAAAACTAGTGGTGAAAAGCTATGCAAAAATATGGGGAGTTGATTTTTCATAGACTTTTGCACCTGTGGCCAGGTTAGATACTATTAGAATGCTTCTAGCCTTAACAATCCAAAAAGGGTGGAAAATCTACCAACTGGATGTGAAGTTTGCTTTTCTGAATGGTTTACTTAAAGAAGAAATTTATGTTGAGCAGCCAGAAGGTTTTTGTGTATCAGGTCATGAAGAGAAGGTCTATCTATTGAAGAAGGCTCTTTACGGACTGAAACAAGCTCCGAGAGCTTGGTACAGCAGAATGAATGAACACCTGCTAAACTTAGGCTTCAAAAAAAGCTTGAGTGAATCAACTCTTTATGCCAAGAAAGTTGATTCTAACATTGTGATCATTTCTCTTTATGTGGATGATTTGCTTATGACAGGAAATAATGTGCTGCAGATTGAAGAATTCAAGAAGGAAATGATGAAGGTCTTTGAGATGACAGATCTTGGAAAAATGACTTATTTTTTAGGAATAGAAATTAGGTAAGCACAGAATGAAATCTTTATTTGTCAGAAAAAATATTTGAAGGAAATTTTGAAGAGGTTCAAAATGGAGGAGTGCAAAAGTGTGAGCACTCCAATGAACCAGAAGGAAAAGCTGCAGAAAGAAAATGGAGCTAAACCAACAAATGAAGGAGTTTATAGAAGCTTGATTGGTTGTCTAATGTATCTCACAACAACAAGACCTGACATTTTGTTTCCTGTGAGTGTTTTATTCAGATTTTTAAATTGTGCTAGCGAGTTGCATATGATGGCTGCTAAAAGGGTGATGAGATACTTCAAAGGAACTCTAACTTATGGTGTCAAGTTCAGCAAAAGTCAGAGTTTCAAGTTACATGGATATTCTGATAGTGATTGGGCTGGTTCAATTGATGACATGAAAAGCACTTCTGGATATTACTTTACCTTCGATCAGGGTGTTTCTCATGGAGCTCCAAGAAGCAAGAGGTGGTGGCACAATCAACTACAGAAGCTGAGTTTGTAACAGCAGTAGCAACAGTTAATCAAGCAATATGGCTAAGAAAACTAATGGAAGATCTATAGTAGAATGAAGAAGAAAACACCGAGATATTTGTGGATAATCAAGCTGCTATAGCTATATCCCAAAATCCTGTGTTTCATGGAAGAACCAAACACTTTAACTTCAAGTTTTACTTTATAAGGGAGGTACAGAAGAATGGTGAAGTGAAACTGGTGTACTGCAAGACTGAAGACCAAATGGTAGGCATTTTCACCAAGTCATTTCAGTTAACAGATTCGTGTTCCTCAGAGAAAAGCTAGGAGTATGTAGTTCCTGATCCAGGAGGAGATGTTGGTTGTATCTGGAGCTGTTTTTAGAAAGTTTGTTTTAAATTGAAGTCCTAGTCTTTGGCTAGTTAGTTATGATCTTCATGAAGTTGTTGGTAGATTTAGCAAATTTTTAGGCATTTTATCTGTTAATCAGTTGTACTTCTCCTCTATGTATTTAAAGTTGAAAATAAAATAAAATCAGACTAATCTCCACGGATAATTATTCTTTAACAACATAAGTAAAAAAATTATATTATATTACTATAACAAATGTGCTTGACTTGAGTCTCGGTCGGCAAGGCTCCGGGCATGCTCGAAGTTTGTGAACCTCCGACGATTAACTAGTTGTAGACAGCTTGCGAACCTTCGGTGAAGCTCGATTTAGCGTTGACTAGTTCATCTTTGACCTGCCCGAGGACAACTCCTCCAGTTGTTTGGTTGTAGAAGACAGTCTGTGAGGTGCTAGATTGACCACCAATTAGTCCGCCTCCGTCATCGAACCTTCGATGGCATGCCAGATCTCGTCAAGTCTAACATTTTTAGATTCAGTTGGAAGAATTGGGAAGATGAGGTTGGGTGAATCGGGATCCATAGGAGGATTGGGAGGGGAGATTATGGAGAGATTGGGCCTTATAAATGGCGAGATTTGTAGAGTGAAGGGATTCAGAAAATCCCATTTCCCAAACTAAAGATGTGTTATCGTTCTTCATTCCCGCTCCTCCTTGTTCTCTCTCGGGAAGTTACGATAAGTTGAGGCTGAGAGCAGAGAGCCTACTGTAGTGCTCCAAAGCCTCAGTGCTACATGGATTCGTAGGGAAGATAATGTTCATCAATAGAAATCGAAACGTCGTCGTTTTGGCAGGTGGTTTAATTGGGCTATGTGTCTCTGTTCAGTCACGGCGTTTCTCCTACTGTAATCGGAACGACGTCGTCTTCTTTGGGATTTCAACTGGGGTTGGTGCCTCGATTGTTGACAGTGTTTCTTTTGTTGCTCAAAGCGATGCCGTTTTCTTTAATGCTTTAATTATGGTGGCTGTTTTGGTTCTTGATGATTTTCTTCTGATCTACCACTGCAGTGTTCATTTCTCCCATTAAGGTTTGTGGTCTGTTGTGAGAGAGATGGAATGGATGGTTAATGGTTTCGCCTAATGTCATTGAGAGAGGCGTGGAGTTTTGGTGGACAGCTTTGAAGAAGAAAAGGGTTTTCAATGGCTTGGAGTTTTGATTTCCGGTGTCCGGCGATGGGCATAGTGGTGTGTTGAGGATGTGGGCTGTTGGTTTCTGATAACTTTGGTTTTTGATGTCCAGCGGTGGGTCGGGTGGCATAGTGAGGATGTGAGCGATTGATTTCGTCGATTCTTCAATAACTTCGTCTGGTTTCTGAAGGCGAAGTCGGTCGCTCTGTGGTGCTGCCAGTAATTTTCTACAAGGAGAAGACTGTTGTTTCAGAGTGTGTTGAGTCGGAGTTGATTAGATAAATGTTATGTTATGTTCCCCAAATTATACTTATTAGGCTTATTGGATCTTGTTCACTGTGGGGCAGACAAATGCAGGAGGGTGCATTGAAACCACTTAAGTTTCAATATGTTATCTATTATATTATTATGAAGGGGAAATAAAGAAGTTTAAGGTAATTCTCAATTTTACTAGAGCCTAATAGAATGTCACATCATTTTTACCTCGATTAAATGACAAAATTATCCTTTATTAATAGTTTAATCACCAAAATATTCATTAAATATTTTTATCAATTTTGCCCATAATTGATCCTCAATCTAAGATATCTAAGTTTACCTTAACAATTCATGTTTTTACTTGTACTATAACCGTAATTCAAACCTCACTTTTAACTTGTGGCCGAAATCAACACAATCACCAAAGTTCAGCCAAGGAAAGCCAACTTCTAGACATTACGTTTCTTTCTTTCTTTCTTTTTTTTTTTTTGTGAAAACTCAACTTTCTCTTTTCCATCTCCCTCCCATATGATGATTAAAAGTAACCATATTATGATTAATGTGTTTCAGAAACTTAAAATTTCCTTTAAAATTTTACCTCTATATATATATATGCTACGTTGATAAAACCTACACAAAGGTATGTTACTTTTATCTTCTCCCTTTAAAATTTCAATTCTTCTTGCTTTTCTTTTACATGGTGTATATATTACTTTTATTAGTTGTACTCATCACATGGATGCTTTTATGTGTTATATTTTATTTGTAAGAAATACATTATGGATGACATTGACATGTATGAAGATCACCAAAATGATGGTGAAGCTATGATTCAAAATGGCGTAAAAAGAAGACTCATTTTCATAATATCAGCCAGTCCAATTGATGTGACCGTTAGAGCAATTAAAGTAATAACAAATTATATGTTGCAACCTCTTAAAAACTCTATCAACTATAACAATCAAGATATTTTCTAACTGGTGAAATTTAGAATGATCATAGTTGTTTTATTTTGTTTTGTAATACGACATTATTCACAAAAATTGGGAGCTCATTTTCCTAATTCCAGTTGTGTTTTTTTTTTTCCATATATTTCTTAATTTTCAAGATGAATTAAAATCTAAAGTGGTTTGATTATTTTTCAATTGATTTGGTTTAGCATTGTATTAATATATGATTAAACCGTAAATTTTACTTTTCTTATTTGGGGGCAAGTCTTTCCATTCACTTGAACTTTTCCATAATTAAAATGAATTAAAAGAATCTATTATTCTATTATATTATTCTAAAGAGGAATTAAAGGAATTTTATGTAATTGTCCAACTTATTAAAGCCTAATTGAGCGCCACATCATATTTACTTTCTAAATGGAAAAATTACTCCCATATTAATAGTGTATTTCCAAAAATATCCAATTAATATTCTTATCAATTTTGACCATATTTTATCTTTAATCCAAAATCTTTAAATTTAATTTAAGAAGTCATGTTTTAACTTTTGAAGTGAGATGAGAACCGCTATTTACTTGAAATCGTTTTTTACCGTATTTACCTGAATCATACCATTTTCAAGAATTCTAAAAAATTGCAACTTTTTTTTTCGCAAATTAATAAAATTTTAATTTTTCGAAAAGTCTGACTCATGATAAAAATTAAAGGATATATCAAAGGTTAATAATAAAGGAAATAATTCAAATCAATAGTTTTAGTTAAGTTTTAATAAAGGTATAAACATGAAAATAATAAAATATATGAAAAGATCTATTATATTATTAATTGTTTTCCCCTAATTTTGACTCATATTTGACCTTTAATCGAAAATTCTGATGTTAACCTACAATTTTTTGTATTTTTACCTCAAATAACTACAGGATTTCCTATTTTTTATTCTTTGAGCCATTTTCAAATTCTGTTATGAAATCACTTTGAAATCAAAAGCAATCTTCTTACCATAAGAAAAAATTGATAACTTCCATGCATTTAAATTCTATTAATGTTATACCCATGTTATACTTCACATATTTAAAATGTACTGGTTTGCTTTTATTTTTTTTTCTCCATGTGTTATCCAAATTCAATCTAAAAAAATCATCCCTATAAGTTTGGCCTAATGGATAAAGTGTTGGGACACTATGGGGAGGTTGAGGGTTTGACTCTAACATACCCATTTCTTGCCAAAAAATATTATACAAAAGTTGGTTTGGTTGATTTCTAAGTTCTAGAAAAACTGACATTCATTTTCTCTTACCTAGAATACTAATATCTTTTTTTTAATATACTTGAAAGCATGCTTTTGAATATCAAAGGAGAAAAAAATCTAATAAAACCTAAAATAATGTAAGTTATATCTATTCTTTTTTATTTACACATTTTTCTATTATATTATTACCTAAAGCGTGTGAGTAGCATCAAATCAGGTTCAAATATTTATTAATGCAAAAATAATATTAATCTATTTCACTTTATATGTTATTTTTTTATATGATATTAATTTTAATTAGCCAAAAATAACAAATAAACTACTAATGTTTTTACACTCGCTTAAGTTGCCCATTAATTTTTTTTTTGTTCCAATAAACCACTCATATTTTAAATGAGCAAAATTGTTCATTCTCTGTTAAATCTGTGGAATATTTCATTAAAATATGAGATATTATCTTTAAACGGTCATCAATAAATTCACTTTCCATAAAAGTTAAATACTTACAATATGGTCACTTTGGCTAACTACTTATGTTCCTGATGTAGACGAATTTGCCCACTAATTTTTTCGTTTAGGCCGAATAAACCACACATGTTTTGAAGGGGCCAAATTTCCCATTATCCATTAAATTTGTGGGACATTCCATTAAAATATGGGATGTTCTATTTAAATTGCCCTTAATAAATTCTTTCGCTTACCAAATGGAAACAAAAGTTAAAATATTTACAATAAGGTCACTATGACTAACTAAGATACAGAAATCATCATCCTTAGCCAAACCTATTGCAATTATCGACAGTGGTGAATTTTGCTGTAAGTCTACATTCTCATTCCTCAAGACTTGATACCTTAACACATTAGTATCCATCGCCAACATTGTCTTCGTTTCCATCAAGTATAGATTAACTTTAGAACATCAACCCAAATTATATATGAAGACTGTTAGGCAGGTCTTCAATGGGTGACATCTTATTGCAAATCATGAACCAAAAAATACCTGAGAATACAACAACATTTTAATAGGAACTTTGTCGAATGAGACAACATTAGCAGGAATAATGCCCACAACATAGTGACGTGAGCTTTAAACCACTTGGGTCATTGAAACCGGAAGAAGAGCATCATAGGAAAATACCATTGTTGATGTGATATATGGTGTGTTAAGGGTTGGAGCGAAGGCTAGCAAGGCACCAAATTCGGTGGTGGAGAGGCTAGCATTTATAAAGTGCCAATGGCTAATGGTGGTGGCTGCTCTGCATTGAAAGTGCGGGAAAGTGATGGTAAATGTATCCTATTTGGATTATTTTAAACTAAGAGTGACTATTTTGTCAAATTTCTAAAGATGATAGGGGCTTTTTTAACATTTCAATTGGGTTTTAATGTCAAGTAAGTTAATTGGGTCATTTTAATAATGTTGATGATTTAGTTGGCCATTTGAATAAGGTTAGTATTTTTTTTTCAGCCCAAAAAAATATTAAGGGCCTATTCAAGCTGATTTCAAAGTATTAATGATTTATTTTTTATTTTTCTTTTAGTTGTATTCAAAATTAAATTTGTCCATAGCATAGCTAAATGTGTTGTAGTGTTCATTCGCCCTAATATTTATTTTTTAAAATTTGTTGCCGACTTATTCAGAGTTCAACATCATTAAAAAAAACTATGAAAATTATTGGGTTAGCCAATTGATAGGTCTCTATGAATTCTACTTTTGACTTATTTTTTTCTTTATGTTATATGTTTGAGTTATAAAAAAACTATAGCAAACATGTGTATCCTTCTTGCAAAAGTAAACACATATTAATCATAGCAATTTTGTCCGGGCCTAACTTTAGTTTTAAGCTGAAATAAACATTATTTCGGGATCAATTGTGTGCTATAGTTTATTTTTACTTAATGAACTCGAAATAATGTTTATTTCAACTTAAAACTAAAGTTAACCCTGGACAAAACTGTTTTGATTAATATGTGTTTACTTCTTCAAGAAGGATACACATGTGTGCTATAGTTTTTTATAACTCAAACATATAACATAAAGAAAAACATAAGTCAAAAGTAGAATTCATAGAGACCTATCAATTGGCTGACCCAATAATTTCCGTAGTTATTTTTAATGATGTTGAATTCTGAATAAGTGGATAAAAAATTTTAAAAAATAAATATTAGGGCAAATGAACATTACAACAAATTTGCCTGTGCTATGAAAAATTTAATTTTGAATAGAACTAAAAGAAAAATAAAAAATAAATCATTAATGCTTTGAAATAAGCTCGAATAGGCCCTTAATATTTTTTTTTGGGCTGAAAAAAATAGTAACCTTATTCAAATGGCCGACTAAATTATCAACGTCATTAAAATGACCCAATTAACTCACTTGACATTAAAACCCAATTGAAATGTTAAAAAAGCCTCCATCATCTTTAGGAATTTGACATAATAATCACTCCTAGTTTAAAAGAATCCAAATATGCTACATTTACCGTCACTTTTCCTCACTTTCAGTGCATAGCTACCACTACCATTGACCATTGGCCATTGGCACTCCAAAAACACTGGCTTCTCCTCCATCGAATTTGATGCCTTGCTAGCCTTCCCTATAACCCTTAACACACCATATATCGAACCAACAATGGTATTTCTTGTGGTGCTCGTCCTCTAATTTCAATGACCCAAGTGGTTTAGAGCTTACATCACTATGTTTGGGCATTATTTCCGCTAATATTGTCTCATTCGACAATTAAAATTCCTATTAAAATCAGTGTGTTGTTGTATTCTCATGTATTTGTTGGTTCTCAATTGAAAGTAGGATATGACCCATTGAAGACCTGCCTAACAATCTTCATATATAATTTGGGATGATGTTCTGAGGCTAATCTGTACTCAATGGAAATAAAGACAATGTTAGCAGTGGATACTAATGTGTTAAGGTATCAAGTCTTGAGGAAGGCGAGCACAGACTTAAAGCAAAAGTTACCACTGTCGATAATGACAATAGTTGTTTGGTTAAGGATAATGATTTCTCAATCTTAGTTAGCCATAATGGCCCTATAGTAAATATTTTAACTTTTGTTTCCTTTTTGTAAGTAAAAGAATTTATCTAGGGCAATTTAAATAGAATATCCAATATTTTAATGAGATATACCATAAATTAAATGGATATTGAGGAATTTGGCCCATTCAAAACAAGTGTGGTTTATTTGGCTAAAAGAAAAAATTTGTGGGCAAATCAGGCCACATCAGGAACATAAGTAGTTAGTCAAAGTGATCTTGTTGTAAGTATTTTAACTTTTATCTTATTTTGGTAAGAGAGAGAATTTATTGACTTCCGTTTAAAGATAATATATGATATTTTAATGAAATATTCCACAGGTTTAATAGAAAATGAACAATTTTACTCATTTAAAATATGAGTGATTTATTGGAACAAAAAATATTTTAAAGGGCGAATTAAGCCAATGTATAAACATTAGTAGTTTATTTGTTATTTTTGGCTAATTAAAATTAACATCATATAAAAAATTAACACATAAAGTGAAATAGATTAGTATTATTGCCGCATTAATAAATATTGTGAACCTTATTTGACACTACTCACAGCTTTAGGTAATAATATAATAGGAAAATGTGTGAATAAAAAAAAAAAAAGATACAACTTACATCAATATAGGTTTTATTAGATTTTTTCCTCTTTTAGATATTCAGAAACATGCGTACAAGTATATAAGAAAATGGCTATTAGTATTATAGGTAAGGTAAGAGAAGGGGAGTATAACTTTTTTAGGACCCAGAAGACAACCGAAGAAGCTTTTGTGTGACATTTTTTTGGAGGAAATGGAGATGCCAGAGTTGAACCCTCAACCTTCTTAAAGTGTCCTTAGCACTTTAGCCATTAGACCAAACTTGTAGGGACAAATTTATTAGATTGAATTTGAATAACACATAGAGAAAAAAAATAAACGCACATGAGTACATTTTTAATATATGAAGTATAACATTAATAGAATTTAAATACATGGGAGCTATCATTTTTTCCTTATGGTAAGAAGATTGCTTTTGATTTCAAAGTGATTTCATAACATAATTTGAAAATGGCACTCAAAGAATAAAAAATAGGAAAACCTGTAGTTATTTGAGGTAAAAATAGAAAAAATTGTTGGTTAACATCAAAATTTTAGATTAAAGGTCAAATATCAGTCAAAATTAGGGGAAAAAATTATTAATATAATAGATCTTTTCATATATATTATTATTTTCATGTTTATACCTTTATTAAAACTTAACTAAAACTGTTGATTTGAATTATTTCCTTTATGATTAACCTTTGATATATCTTTAATGTTTATCATGTAGATGATTTATGTCTTCTAACTTGAGCCACCCATTTTGTCTACATTTTTTACTTTTCAAGTTTAACCATTGCTTTGTTTTTAATGTTGTAAGGCTTCATACAATAAAAAATTACAAATATAGCTAAAAATGTATAAACAAAGTAAAATTAGTTTATAACACATTTTGTTTTGACCAAGTTTCAAAAAGGAAAAACAAAAATTGCAGGTTATGTGGTTGTAATTTTTATTCCCTTCAATGCATCTTCTAATCACTCATAAAAGTTAAGTTTGCTAATAATAGTGTAAAGTGGAGTAATTGACCTAAAACTAACTAGTTTAAATAATTTCCATAAATTTTGAATTTTAATAAGGAAACAATATGGACAAAGAGAGTTAGACTTTTCCAAAAATTAAAATCTTATTAATTTGCGAGAAAAAAAGTTGCAATTTTTTAGAATTCTTGAAAATGGTATGACTTGAAGTAAATTAAATACGGTAAAAAAAGGGCTTCAAGTAAATAGCGGTTCTGACTTCAAAAGTAAAAACATGACTTCTTAAATTAAATTTAAAGAGTTTGGATTGAAGATCAAATACAGTCAAAATTGATAAGAATATTAATTGGATATTTTTGGAAATACACTATTAATATGGGAGTAATTTTGCTATTTATGAAGGTAAATATGTTGTGGCGCTCAATTAGGCTTTACTAAGTTGGAAAATTACATAAAACCAGTTTATATACCCAGTGCTGCTATGGGTCCAAAGTTGTATTGAGTTCCCGAAAATGTATAAATATTTAAATATTGTCAAGATATAACAAAACTAACAATTTTGGAAAATATTACAATAAAAATCTTAATATGACATAACTGATGAATTTATCAGTCTTTTCAAAATTTAAGTTATAAATAACAATGAAATCAGGTATACATATCATTTTATTTGAATACTTTTCTCCTATTTGGTCTAGAAGTAATATACTGTAATAATTATTCATATAGAAGAATGTGTTATAAAGAAATTTGAAATCTTGAAAAAAATAAGTATTAAATTTTTTTTTGTAAAAAGATAAAAATGAAAATAGCTCAATAAATTTTATTAATCGTATTGGATTTAATACTAATATCGTCTATTCCGACTACAGTAGTAACAGTGGGACAAAAGTTTGATTGTCTCACACGAATTGGGTTTACTACTAATAATATATTTGTAGTACTGGTTATACTATTAATATATTATGAGTTATTATTTTAATCAATTAAAATTTATTGATCTAAATATATTATTGTTTATAAATAATTGTAAAAGAAATATTTTTATTTGGCTCATATGTTTTAGATTTTGTTGCAGAGGGAAATTTTTAAACTAAGATGTGCAATAAATATAGTGGATTAAGATAGGTTTAAATACGGGGAAAGCTTAGCTCAACTGTTGTAGTCCACACCTACTTTTGGCCTAAGTAAATAATAATAATAATAATAATAATAATAATAATAATAATAATAGCAACTATTTTCCATAAAAAAAAAACTATCAAAGTGGGCAAATTGGTTTAAACCGAATGTGTAATTTTGGGCCTGATTGCACGATTTGAGAGACAATGAATTTAAGAATGATGGCCTTAATTGGATTTGAAACTTTTTTTAAATAAAGCAAAATTAAACTGAACAAAAGACAATTAACCAAATAATGAATTAAGCAACAAAAAAACAATTAAACTGAATAATCCATATTGGGCCAATCTAATTATACATACATACATATATATATATATATATATATAGAGAGAGAGAGAGAGGATAATCTCAAATGAGTTTTTGGTTTTTTCCTTGATTGCCACACTATCTAATTGCCATGTCGTCATTTTTTCGTCACCTCTTTTTTTAATGTACTGTATAATGTTAAATGAAAATTACAAACCAAAAGCACCCTTCATTAAAATTAACGGTCTCATTAACGACGTTAATTATCTTTAACATCAAGCTGACTTCAGTATTTCGGGTATGGCGGTAAAGCCTAATATTCAACTTAATTCCAAGTTAAAAGCGTACGCTCAAATTTGTCCTTCAATAATAGGGAGACTGAATCAATTCCGTAAATAGCGATATTTTAGCAACAGGACATGCGAGTTTTTGAAAAAAAAAGAAATTGTGAATTGTGCCAAATATGTTAAGATCAAAATTAAATAGATGCAAATGAGCAAAATTTCAAAAAAATGCAAAAAAAAAAAAAAAGCGGAGTAGAGACTATAGTATAAATCAAAGCAAGGAAATGTAAAAAAAAAAAAATTAACAATGGCATGTAAATACACATTAAATGCAGAGCCATCTATACTGATAAAAAATAAAATAAGAAAAATAGCAATGGAAAACTTTTAGAAACAGGACATGCCAGATTTTAATTAAAAAAAAAACCCTTAGTTGTACCAGATCTCTTAAGATCTAACTTAAATGGATAATGTTGGTTCAAATGGAAAACGGGAAGAAAAAAAAAATTAAGAGCAGCAAAGAAATTTCTGAGACAATATCGGAAGTTATATCTTTTATAAAAATTAAAGAATTAAAGAACGAATATACTTTGTTCAAGGGGGATTGATATATTTAGGCCATATATATACTCCTATATACATATTTCAATCATTTAGAGAATAAAATAGCTAGGTAGCATTTGTGTCACTTGTTTTCTCATGTTGTTTCAAAATTAATAGAGTTTAATCTTTGTGTTATTAAAGATTAATTATTAACATCAATTATTTGCTTAAAGACTTAAGAAAAATAAATATAGTTTAAAATTATGTAATAAAAATCAAAACCTAAATCAAAACCCAAAGACTTAAAAGATCATATTGATGTTTCCGTTTGAAATTTTGAAAAAAAAACAATGAAAGATTAGGGAGATAATATATGTTATCATGTATCATGGATTTTTTTTTAGGTAAAGAGAAAATTTAAATTATTCATGTATCATGAAATTAGATATTTATAAAATAAATTTATATTACATATATTTAATAAAAATGTCTTGTATAGTTCTTTCAGTACTTAAGCATTGTTTCATAGTTATCTAATGAATGAACAAAGTTCATGGAAAATAAAGTACGTACAATACCAGATATACATAAGCATGTCGTACAGGATAGGTAATTAATTAATACAAGGACTTTTCTATGCTAAGGTTTGAACTCAATAATATTAGCTACAGAAAGAACTATACTAAACATTTTTATTAAATATGTGTAATATAAATTATTTCATAAATATCCAATTTCATGATGCATGATAACGTACATTATCTCCCTAATCTTTCAGCTCTTTTTTTTTTTAAAAAAAATTTCAAATGAAAACATCAATATGATCTTTAAGTCTTTATGTTTTGATTTAGCTTTTAATTTTTATTACATAATTTTAAATTATATTTATTTTCTTAAGTCTTTATTATTGAAGTGAAAACTCACACTTGAGTTTGCTAAAAAAAATAATTGATGTTAATAATTAATCCTTAATAACATAAAGATTAAACTGTTTTAATTACGAAACAACAGGAGAACACAAGTGACACAAATTCTAGCTGGCTATTTTATTCTCTCAATGGATGAAGTAAGTATATAGGAGCATATACGGCCTAAATATACTAATGCCCCCTAAAAAATATATTGATCCAGTTTTTCCCTCCAAGTCCCATGCAGGCATCTCACATCCAACTCACATCATTCAATGAAAAATGGACTAACTCGCTACCTTTTACAAAGTTTAGGGGCTAACTTTTAATGAGTACCGAGTTTTAGACTAACTCGAGTGAGTTAGTTAAGTTCAGGGGCCATTTGTATATTTAGGCCTAAAATTATTTGATCTTCAACTGGTCCAACATGTTTTTATGTTAAATTATTAGTTTTATAAAGTTGTCAAATAGTAAATCTCATATTAAAAAAAAAAAAACAAGCACATGCTACATTTAATTGTTACAAAACAATTTTAATACAAAATAATACATAATTTTTTAAGCTATAAAAGTTACTCATTATACCAGGAAACTACATTTAAAAGATATTAATATTGCATATTTTAGTTTTTTTTTAAATATTACTCAATAATAACACATAATAGGACCTAACTCAATAATAAATAGAACTATTTTTACAAATGTCATTAACATCGATTTATTATCCTATTCAGTTCATCTTTATTTAGTTCAATTACATTTTGGTTAAACAAATCATTTTTACCTGATTTTAGGATACTATATTCACATGTATTACGTAATTACATTTGTTAACCAATCATTCTCATGACACTATATTGCTTGCTGAATATGTATGAAGCGACTCACCGAGCATGACTCATCCTTTCATTGTAAAAATTGTCATGTTGCAACTAACTAACCAATAACTCGGTAACTTATACCCAATTCGTTTTAATTTTAGTCAATTGACTACAAAATGACTTATTTTTATTTTTACATCTTTTTTATTTGAAACTAATTTTAATTAAAAGCCAATATTATGTAGTTACAATAATCAATTGAAAATAAAATTTTTATAATCTTACTAAATTTTTATGAAATTTTCTAGTTTCAAGCCTTAAAAAAGAAAAATTCATAAAAATTTAACAACATCCTAAAAATTTACTTTCAAATTGATTATTATATTTACATAATATTGGCTTTCAAATAAAATTGGTTTCATATAAAAAAGATGTAAAAATTAAAAAAAGTTAGTTGACTTTAGCTCAAACGAATTGGCCTTTAATTATTAAGTTTAGTTAACATAAGTTTTACCATATTTCATAAAAAGTGATCTATTAATTTCTCTTTATTCTTACATTAGGCAAATTGTGAAGAAAAGATCCGTTGGAGATTTAAGCGACTTCAAGGAATAGAATTCCTTTGGCAAATTAATGTCACAAAATATAAGTATGAAAATATTTATTCTGGATTCACAATAAACAAATACAGCCCATCAACTATGTCCACAAATCTCAAAGAGTTCTTCGTTCTATCTCAATGGTCTAAAATCATTATACCTTACATATATGTGAATTGTGAAACAGTTTATATTTTGTTCATAATTATTAAAAGGGATACTCATTTTTTTATAGTGTTCTTCTCATAGAAGACCCCTTTCAAGTGTTAAAAGGACATTTCCTGAAAATGAAACTACTGACACTATGTTAATAAAAATGAAGCATTTTATAAGGTATGAACCTCTAAGTATTAGACATCAAATTTATTACTTTCCCACCATTTAGTGAGGTGCTAAAAATTATTTTTTTCCTTTTCAATAGTGAACCAATTACACTAACTAAGGAGCAAATATGTGACAGTGGAATATCAATTAGTAGCAATGAATTCCATAATACAGTTGATAATTCATCATCATGGGTTACTTCTGGCATTATACTTTTAGATCAAGAAGTATAAGTTGCTGAAATACTATATGTTATTACAAAATAGTTATTAAAACCTTTTTATATGTACATTCTACCAATAATTAAAATTGTTCACATTACTTAACAGGTCACAGTTTCGTCGTCACCCCATATATCATTTATCAATAGAATCTGATAAAAACACATTAGATTATCATTCTTCAAAATGGTATAAATCATTTTATTCTTTCTTTCTGTTATAATGCTTTCAATAAATCTAATATTGTATCTGATATATCTCTTCTTATAGTGACACAAATTTGGTGACTGATATCTCAAGAAACAATGATCCTAAAGAAGTTCCCAAAGCTACTATGTGATATATTTTTATCTGGTGCATAATTACTAGTTTTGTTAGATTCACAAAACAATTATTATGCTTTGACATTTTCATTTTGATGCATCTTCGAAGTTATATGATCATGAATGTGTTTTGCACTTATTTATTGTTTTGATCCCGTGGCAACGCCGGGTATATAAACTAGTTGAATTAAATAACTGTTAAATAACTTGAGCCCAACTGAATGCAAAACGAAGAAATGCAATAATAAATTTTTGGCCATTTGGTTTTTTGAAATTAGGATAAAGTATGCTAGGACATAGGGACCTTTTAAAACACAAAGGAAAAGGGGCGGGCCTTAAGGGAAAATGGGCCATTTAAGGGAAAGAGCCCAATTGAAAGAAATAAATATAAGCATTCATGCCCACTATCAAGCACAATAAATTGAGCCAAATAAGGTTAAAAAAAAATTGTATAGTGAAAAGGAAAAACATAAAAATTTAAGGGATTGTTGGCAACCTTTGTTGAAAGTTTAGGGACTTAATTGGAGTTAAACCTATTTAAGCACATAAAAAAAAATCAAACGCATACATTTTTTTAAATTTTAGGTAAAATCCATCGTTGGTCCCTTAGCTTGTTTTATTGTCATATTCAAATCATATAAATCCATTTTGTTCTAGTGAAGTCTTTTATCTCATATAGTGCATCCTCTTTAGAACCTTTTTGTTACTTTAATAGTTAATTTTAACAGAATGCCAGGGGAAATGCGTAATTTAATACTAAAATTTTCTTCATCTTAGCCACTACACCCTATAACTTCTAAATCTGGCACTTTTACCATCGTCTTCATCACACACAATTTTCTCCCCCTCCCCCCGTTTCATGATTTCTACACAAATAATCAGAAATTGGTTGAACTCCACAATTTGCTCTCTTCGATGATTCTGCTCCCCTTTCTTAATCACTGCCCTTTTGATCTTTGGTGGCCCATTGTCCTCGCTACCCTCGACCTTTCTCTTCATCCCTCATCATCCCCACCGCCTTGACCTTGAACCTAGATCCAATCGACCTCTGTAGCTTTTGATCTCCATCGCCGACCTAGATCACTCCCTTCATCGCCAGTCTCTCTTTCAATCAATTCAATCGTCCCTTCTATCAATCAATCCAATCGTCAATCCAATCAAGCTCAAAGTTCTTTCAACTTATTGGAATTTGTTTGGGCCATAATCGGAGGGCCGTAGGACAAGTCGATAGGAAAAGTGAAGGGCCCTGATGCTAGTAGCATGCTCTATGGCAAATGTCTTGGAGGTCGATGTAGGCAAGGGACATTTTAAATTAGCCCGTTGAAAGTATTGACATCTTACTAATTTTTGTGGTGAATTTTAAATTTTGATTGCAATTAGCCATGGGTTGAGTAATCAGGGGAGAAATTTGTATATTACTTGGTTAAAAGTATGATTTTTATCTATTTTTTGTGATGAATTTAAAATTTTGATTGCAATTAGCTTTCGGGTAAGATTCCAAGAAGTGATGGTGGTGCGGCGGAGAGGAGGAAGAAGGAGGTTTTGTCGGTGAGGCTCTAGGTTGGTGGTTTCCAGGTGGGTAGAGAGAGAGTGTGAGTGATGTGAAGATGGTGGTTGGAATGTAAATACAAGGACTCCAGTAGGCTTTTTCTGTACCCATTTTCCATCAAAGTTAACGGTGAAAGTAATGGCAGGGACTCAAATAGAACGTGAAATATTAATTACGGGACCTTACTAGGACAAAATGGAGTTATGTGACCCAAATAGGACACGAAAATAAGTTAAAGGCCTATGGTGGATTTTGCCCTTTAATTTTTTCTTCGAAACTTTCACTCACATCTATCTGTTCTTTGTTCCTCTACTAGGGTTTATATGAAACCAGAGAAACCACCACCACCGGCCACAACTCACCAATTCCTTTTGCCACATCTCCACCCACTCTTCCTCAATGCTTTTAATTTCTGGTTTGCTTTTCTTTTGTGCTCTGTCTCCATTCACAGAACATGTGTTTGAGTTTTTTTTTTGTAGATGTATATAAGACCACATTTTCAAATTAGCATCATAATTTTTTTTCTCTAGATAGAAGCTCAATCCGCACAAAACATTATTTTTTGTGTGAATCTGTGTTATTTCCCTAGATATTCTTAAGTGGGTCAATTTCTGTTCATATAAGATTACTCATGTTTTTGTGTGATCTGAAATATTTTTCACCGGATACACACTCGATCAAAACAAAATTGTCCTGTTTTGCATAAATCGTGTGCTTTTTTGAAACATTCAAATATCATTATTTGGATTCATACTTCATTTGTCTTTGGGTTTAACGATTTTGACTTTATTTTTATTTTTTTTCAAAAGTTATGCTTGTATTTGTTTGATTTAAACCATTTATCACCAGATCCATCATCGATTTGCATAAAACTCTGGTGTTTGTATGAGTAGACTTTTTAAAAAAAAGGAAAAGCTGAACATTTTCTTACAGTCATACTGAATCTAACCTCATTGATAATGTTCAACACTTTACCAACTGCACTTCACACGTCTTTATCTTCCATAGAGTCTTGTTCGCTAACAGGTGTTTCTTTGTCTCATTTTCATTATCGTTTCTTTTATTTTTATGTTCTAGTTTTTTCATGATTTGAATATTTGTATTTATGGTGTATATGGATTCAAATGTAATTTTGATTGCCTACGGTGGGGGCAACTCTTACCAATATGCTGGTCGTGGTGGCTCTTTAAAATCCCTCCATTTGAGCCATTTAATTCTTTTCATGTTGACTAAGTATTCTGCCATAGCGTGCTTCAAGCAAACATTTAATAGATTCTAAAATCCTAACCAAATCTCATAGCTTTGGCTAATTATTTTTATTGTGACAATCTTCTCATGCATCTTAACATATCTGATTGTAGTTAAATTTAAGTTTAATTTGGTTCTAAATTTTAACAATCAAATATTTTACCTGTCTATAGGATTATAAGAGCTTGATAGAACCTTTACTGAATGACATTCATTTTTTGCACTTTAGAGAAGTATTTATTTTGTACCTTTTAATTGTTAATTTTACTTTATAAATTTAATAATCCATTGCCAAAAAATTTTCAACTTGTGACTATATGAAATGCATGTACGTGTGCTATTAAATTTAATTAAATGATAAAAGTAAACGCTTTCAATGCTAATTTGAATAACTGTTACTGACAAATTTGTAGCTATTTTCCTTGAAAATTATTCTATTACATTCTAAGCACCTAAAAAAAAGTAATTATGCATTATATTTGTACCTATTCAATCCCTAGACCATAGCTTCTTTACTTCCCTTTATAGTCTACTGATCTTTTGTTTGAGTTGTTTGTTCTTTGTCTCTAGTTTATCTAAATCAAAACCAATTCCCATACTTCAATGTATATATGATTAATAATTTTTGTTCCTTTGTTTAATTTTAGATGATGGTGGGAGCAAAGAGTAATATTTGATGGTGGAGTTGCTTAAGTCAACTAGAAGCATATGGTAACTACTCCTTAAACATGCTTTATTCTAATTTTTATACTCCCCCACTACACTACCTTTTCAAATTTATGATTAATGGCTTCAAAAGTTTTCATGCACACATGCAAGAAAGAAAAGTTTGATATAATTGGGTAAGATTATGGAATGTATTAACATTGTGATTTTGCTTTAGCAACCCTTTGACACTTTGTATCAAAATCTGCATGTAGCCTTAATTACAAAAATTGTTAGAGATATGTTCCATGGCAATTTGATTAATTTTGGCAATTCTATTAATTGGACAAGAATTCTTAACATAATAACCTTGTGACTATGGTCCAGCAAGCTTTTCATGCTTCCTGTTTAAATATGCATGTGTTAGTAAATAATGGAACTTGATTAGAGATATAAACCTTAACAATTAGCATATGGATGCTGATATACCTGGTTGTATGGTGTCACTAATGTGTATATTTCTATTGTTATTTTTAGGGAAATAAATAAATAGAGAATGCAAGTTTTACCTTTACTATACAGCAGCGGGATTTAAAAATAAACTATTTTATATAGAAATAAGTGTAGTGATAAAAATTGATTATTGGGGAGACATTGGCTTTCCATGTTCAAAAAGGAAATTGAGTCATTTAATACTTTTATTTTCCAAATTTCCCACAATTAAGTAATATTGCTGCTGGAAAAAAATGCATATTTTAAGTGTTTTTTATTAGACATAGTCATTATACTGACAAAGATCCATATGTATTCCTGCATTTTTCATCAAATTAAACAAAGCCATCAAATTCAATCAGTTACAAGCATGTCTTATATGTTTGAATAAAGAAATGATGGTTGCAACTTACCAATTGCGCACATGTTTCATTTTATACCTATGGAGCCTACCATTCTTGTTTCGGAGGTTCACACCCTTGTTTTCAATCTAAGGACAGCAAAGGTATGCTGGCAAAATTCTAATATGTGGAAAACGGTTTCAAATTTGTGTTATTTATAGTAGTTTTGGTGCTAGAATTATGGCTATAATTATTGACTTAATCGTAATTTTTTTCAAAAAAAATGTGATAATTGAATTTCCATTACTGAAACATATCATAATTGTGACAAAATTGATTATTGAGTTGTACAGTCAACCATGAGACAATGCATTTTGGGAGGGCAAATTGGTTAGATTGCCATGAAATATAAGTTTTAGTTTTCATAAATAAAACTTGTGCCACATGTCAATCTACTAAAATTATATTGGTCAATCTATTGAAATTATAATGGTCAATCTACTGAAATTATGCTTGTAATTTATCAATCATATGTAATGTTATGGTAACCAGTGTCATTCCCTTTCCATTTTGCATGACTTGCCGTTACTAATTATGGTAAAAAATAACATGTTTTCAGTGAGCTATATGGGAGAAGGGTGAAATCGTCTTATTTATTTAGAAAATAAATATATAGATTGACAAGTGTCAACTCATACTCTAGTATCTTAATTGAAAATACATTAATATCCCTAAGTTTAAAGGGCCTGATGGGTACGTTAGTCTTTTTGCAATGTAAATGCATTAGAATGTTTCTATAAATAAAAAAAATTAACACGTGGCAATTTGTTGTTGATTCTGTTAAGTGAAAAGACTCTTAACTCCTTACTTGTATCTTACTTTGCTTCCTCTTTAGAATAATATAATAGAATAATATATTCTTTTAATTGATTTTAATTATGGAAAAGTTCAAGTGAATGGAAAGACTTGCCCCCAAATATGGAAAAGTAAAATTTACTGTTTAATCATATATTAACACAATGCTAAATCAAATCAATTGAAAAATAATCAAACTAATTTAGATTTTAATTCATCTTGAAAATTAAGAAATATATGAAAAATAAAACACAAATGGAATCATGAAAATGAGCTCTCAATTATTGTGAATAATGATGTCTTAAAAGACAAAGTAAAACAACTATTATCATTCTAAATTTCAATGGCCAAAAATATATTGATTGTTATAGTTGATAGAGTTTTTGAGAACTTGCATCATATAATCTGTTATCACTTTAATTGCTTGGTGATCTTTAAATGCGTCAATTTCATCACAATGTATTTCATACAAATAAAATATAACACATAAAAGCATCCATGTGATGAGTACAACTAATAAAAGTATTATACCATGGGTCCATGTAAGAGAAAAACAAGAAGAATTGAAATTTTGAAGGGAGAAGATAAAAATAACACACCTTTATGTATGTATATTATCATATTCTATTATAAAAATATATGCAAAATTTGTCTGATCCATGTGTTTATAACTCTAGTTGAAGCCGTTTAATAACTAATAGAAAAATATATGCAAAATTTGTCTTATCCATATGTTTATAACTCTAGTTGAAGCCGTTTAATAACTAATAGAAAAATATATGCAAAATTTGAGTATATTATTCATATTCTTTTCTAAAAGTCATATTTGTAAAATTTTACTTTAGTTGTATCTGTAACCTAACTCTTGTAAAATTTCTTAATGCCGACACTGTATTGAGTAAAGAATGTGACTCAATGAAAGCACTGGGTTTAGGTTGTCCTGATAGGGGGTTGGTACTTGGCACCAGAACAAGCTGGTGGTGGAGGAGCCCTGCAGCCCCCACGTTTTCTCTTTCATTCTACCAATTTGATAATATGATATGTCACTCAATTAGACTCTAATAAATAGGACAATTACTAAAATTTCCTTAGTTTTCCTTTTTAATAATATAATAGATTGGTTTCAACTATTTTTTAACTGAAAATATATTGAGTTCTTGCCAAAGATAAGATCTACCTCTAAATATGGATAGATTAAATGAAATCACAGTTTCCAATTAAAAACTTGGATCATAATTAGACCGTAATTTGTTTTGACCAAGTTTATAAGAAAATAAGATGGAAAAGAGAAGTTTGAATTTTAAAAAATATTTTTTTTGAATTTCTAATAAATGGCAAATAAGCTACTGTTTTAATTGCAGCTTTGATAAATGTCTAAAATAAAGGCTCCAACTTAAAATTACAATTCGATTTCCCTTATGCAAAGTAAAAACATGAATTGTTAAGGTAAACTTAGAAAATTTGGATTGAAGGTCAAATATGGTCAAAATTGATAAGAACATTTAGTGGATATTTTTAGAATTATAACATTAACATGGGGTAATTAAGTAATTTATGAAGGTTAAATATGACATGGAGCTTAATTAGGCTCTAATAAATTGGAAAATTACATAAAACTCGTTTGCTTCTCCTTTATAATAATATAATAAGGCTATTGATGCATCATGAGGAACAAAGAAGCTACATCCAGTATTTTTGAAAACATAACCTTAAGGAACAAAAACTAAGCCTTTTTCGCACATAAATCATTATTAATACTCCATGAGATTTAAAATGCATCAACTTATATATATATATATATATATATATATAAAATTCAGAATGAAACATCAAACAAACATAAAATTTGCTACTTGAATATCTTTGGCCTAATTAAGGCACTCTCCTGGCAACAACATTATAATGAGTCAAGGATAAAGAGTCATGAAAGCAAGGCAAGAGATGTGAGCATATTGTTGGCAATAGCTAATAGTGCATTAACGGTATGTTGTACCCCAATCTTCCAAAATATTTTTTTTAGAATATTTGTACACGATTGTTCTTATAGAATCATGTTGGATTATAGAAACTACAAAACATATTTCAGAAAATCCCTCATCCACAGATGCACATAGGAAGAAATCGCTCAAATTATTCTCCTCTTCGATAAAAATTACAAACTGTGGGAATGGAATACTTTTCAAAACTAATATGCACTCTAAACACCAACAAAAAACTGAATAATCAATGCAGATAAAGATCCCATTCAGATTAATTCTTTATGATCGATGAGTGGGCTGATTTCAACCAACCGTGTGGGAATATATGTCTAGCAAATCCCGCAAATAAAACTCAGAAAAATCTTAGCTGTCTGAAGTAAGCAGGTCATAACTTGAATTATGCAACGCAAGTGATCAAAGGGAGCGAAATGGGTACCTAAGGCTCAAAGTGTGCAATAACCAGGATATCTGAAGTCTTAATGTGATGGTGAAATTTTTTTCTCTTACACCCTCCATTCAAGAAATAAGTACCATTTGTCGACCTTATTTTAATTTTGTAAACTTACTTTCCAATCCATCGGACACAAACTTGCACAAGCCTATCCATAACAATGTCAAGAGAATCCATTAAGCCTATGATGAAGAATGTAAGAAAGTGGAACAAAATTATTTAGTAGCACTTTTTCCCCATACACGTAAGTTAAAAACATTAACACATGAACAAAACCAATCCAATAAGAATAAGAGGTGATTTTTGGAGTGCTGTACAAGAGTTTTAGTGTTTAGCCTTTCAGAGCCCACTGACATATCTTGAACCATGTTGAGACCTAGCTGCATCAATAACAACTGGACACCATCAAACATTCATGTACCAAAACAGCTAAACAAAAACAAAAATGTATCTCTAAATGGTAATAGAAGCGAAGTATACTTAAATTAAAACGTGACACCAAGTGCCTTCACTTAATTAATTAGTATGTAGTCAGTTGATTGACTTGAGATGGGGAACTATCAAGTTAGAGAAGTAAAAGAACATATCACCTACTGCTAAACAAAAAAGAAACCCAAAGCAAGTTAAAATAGAGAGAAGCACCTGCAATTCTGTCGAACTTTATTCGATCTTTACTGTGCGCAACATAATGCTCTAATACTAAAAAGAAATTAAATGGAAAAACTCATCCCGCTGTTTATCAATAAGATTCTGATTTTTCTCAACCACGCGATTCTCCACAATTAAAAGGGGGTCGCAAGGAGAAAACATAGCCAACAATACCGTTTGAAGAAATGACCTGGGCCGGGTCATATTTCCTGAGTTGAAACCAGACAAGAGAACCCTCCATTTTGGGCAGATCGCATTATCGAGCTAAAACGGGAGACTAGAGATAGCAAAACATGACCCGACCCGATAACCTAATCTAATCCACCAGAACTAAAGCCTGACCTAATCCGATTTGACAAAAAAAGTCAACGACTTGAACCCGATTGTAAATAACTTGATCTAAACCCGAACTCAATTAAAGGAAAGCCTAAGAAAACCCGAACTCAAATAACCCAAATCCGAAATAACCCGAACCCAAAACGACCTAAACTGAGACTGACCTGACCCAAACTCGATATGACCCGATGACTAAACTCCGAGAAAACCCGATTTTAACTCTCACCTTAAAGCTTAACTTCCCTATTTTATTATCTTCCATATTTAGTAAGTCCTAAATATGAATGTTTCCATATTTAATAACTTTCATTTTTTTAGACTTTCATATTTAGTATGTCTCATATTTAAGAATGGTGACTTGCATAATCAGTAACTTTCATTTTTTTGGTACTTCCATATTTAGTATGTCTCATATTTGGGGAGGAGATTTCCATATTTAGTCGTTTCATTTTTTCAGACGTTCATGTTTAATAATTGTCATATTTTGAGAGGGGATTTCTATATTTAGTAACTTCCAATTTTTTAAAGACTTCTATATATTGCAAGTATCATATTTGAGGAAGAAATTTTCATATTTAGTAAGTTCCATATTTGGATTCTTCCAAAAGAAATAATTTTTATATTTAGTAAGTTTAATGATCTTAATAGATAATTATTGAAATTACAACATTCATCCTTAAACTTTTAAGTATAGTGCAATAAGGTACCTAAATTTTAAAAAATTTCATTTCAGTCACCCTTAATAATTACAACATAGGTTCCTAAACTTTTGAAATCTTTGCAATTTCACAAAAAAAATTTCAAATTTTTTTGTTTAGTCACTAATAGTGAACTTGATTTGCATTTCGTAGTAATTTCAAAGAAAATTTATCGAAACATTATCATAGCAAAATTGTCGTAATGTATGTCTAGGTGATAGCTGGGTGATGATCTGAATGATCTGTACAGTGATAATTGAAGGGTTTAAGCTTACAAAAACAATCAAGCATTACTAACAATGTTAAATTACTTAAATATGTACTAAACTATAATAAAGAAGATTTTTATGAATATTTTAAAGAAAAAATAATTTAAATTAAATCACACAAAAAATCTAATTCTTTGATTTAAATTTTAACAAAAATTGAAAAAAAAATGAATCAATTCAATTATTTCGGCTTACACACCAGTAAACCGAGTGAACACAAAGGTTGGCTCGAATTTGAACCGAAACCTGACTTAAAATTACCTGAGATTGAAATTGACCTGATCTGTAGTGAACCGAAGCTCAAATAAATCCGGTCCAACCTAACCTGGAAATAAACTTGAATAAAAATAACCCGATTTTGACCAAATTTATATTTACCTGACTAGAACCAAACCTAAATGATCTGACCCAAACCTGATCCGGCCAACCTATTCAATTTTGGCAGGTCACGTTCTCGGGCTGAAGTAGCATTATTTAGCCCCTCAGTGTTTGAAAAAATATACATTTTGCCCCCTCAAACATCACAACCTTCTACACTTCCGCCACCATGGTGGGCCGGCCCCAAATTTGGGAACTTAAATTCAAATTTGCCCCTGGGATCGGAAGAAATGACCAGATTCTGGGGTTAAGATGCAAAGAAACATTGGGAGAGAGAAGAAAAAGAAATTCCTCTTTACCAATCTCAACAAATCATGCTCCACCACAGTTAACTTTGCTGCACCTCAAAATTGAATATATGAACAGAGAAAAGAAAACATTTTATTTGCGGCAATCTCTTTGGATGACGTCGCCGCCCAGTTTCACCAAAACCAACGTCCTCTCCACCCACTCTACGTTTCCATCTTCGCCCTCACCGCCATCCCCGAACTGTTTTGATAGCCTGTCTCAGATGCAATTGTAGATCCCAAAATAACCACAAGAGCAGATTTGGGGATACAGATCTATATTCAGTTTCCAGGTGAGTTCTTCGGTCTTGAGATCCAGAGGATATTATGTAATGATGTCGTTTGTTTGATCAGTGAACCGGGAAGGAGAGAAATGTCCAGTTGCACGAAATGTGTGAGTTCCTTTATTGGTTTTGAATGTTTGCAAGGTGTTTGGTAGAATGCTTCAACTAAATTGCAAATACAATTAAGATAAAGTTGTTCCGTGAAATGCTAGAATAGACCAGATCAGGTCAGACCCGAAAAAAAAAAAAACCTTATTCCTGGATGTGGTAGCGCTGTGGAGATAACAGACCCGACAAAGACTGCATTAGCTTTGGGGTCATGGGCTCCGGCTACGCTTCACCACAGCCAAACCTTTCTGTTTTCTTTTCATTTCTTTTCTTTTTCCCTCTTTTCCTCTTCCAAATGATAACCCAGCTTTGCTCAAATGAAAACTATTATGCTGCTCTAGAAACAGGGTTATATAAGCTGTCTACCAGAAGGATTTTGTTTCCCTGCAACTCAACGCCAGAATTGCTCATTTTTTACAATGATGAGGGTCATTCCCAGGGTAAATTTGGTTTTCAAGTATCCAAATTTAGATAGGCCCACCACAATACCGGGAGTGAAGGCATATGTGCGATTGAGGGGGCAAAGCGTATGTTTTTCAAACAGAGGGGCAAATTGTATTTCCGACCAAATATCAGGGGGGATTTTTGTAATTCTCCCTATATATAATTAATCGATGCATAAATATACGAGACAGGCTTTGTGAATTTGAAGATCAATACTTTCTTCTCTTCGTCGTAAGCCGCGAGGGGTTGCTAATGGCGAGAACAGAATTCAATCGCGCTCCATATCAGACAGAGGTCGGTATGCTTTTAATTCTAGACCTAATTCCGTTAGTTCTAGTATTACATTAACTGATGGATAATTATACGAGACAGGGTTTGTGAATTTGAAAATCAATACTTTCTTCTCTTCGTTGTCTCTCATACTTTCTATTTAATCTAGTCCCTTGATGAAATGGTGTGCTGCTTCTGTTCTGTTTCTGTTCCTGCCTCTGGTCTGTTTCGTTTTTTGCTGGGTGTTGTGCCTCTGCTCTGTTTCGGTTTTGCTGGGTGTTCTCTGACTCAGCTTTCTTTGCAAGGTTCCGGCATGTTGCTGTGTTGGCTTAATAAATTCTCCGTTTTGCTGATAAAAAAAGAAATGTGTGATTAGCGTTTTTTTGATACTGTAAATGGTGAAATTTTCGTTTAACAGCGTTGCAGAAGTGTATCTGTGGAAGATGGTTTGAGTGGGAACCATGATGTTACTATCAGTGATCTCCCAGATGCTATAATCACCCAAATTTTGTCACTCTTGCCACTCACAGAGGCAGTCGCCACCAGCCTCCTTTCAAGGAGGTGGCGTTATGCCTGGACTCACCTCCCGGTCATCAATTTTATGGGAGCAGAACGCCCCTCCCAGCTCATGGACGGGAAGAGTTTCTTCAGAATGGTTAATCAGGTTCTCCGGCTTCACAAGAGTTCTTTGTTGCATGAGCTTAGCATAAGTTGCCCCTTTGACATGCGATTTTATAGCTACCATGTTACATCTTGGCTGGTATTTGCAGCTGCCACCCGGGTTTCCAGGTTTGCGCTTGAGCTAACCCATAAAATCCCCAGCCACTGTTGTGTCCCTATTGGCCTTTTTGATAACTCAAATTGGATCGAATCGAACTTGGCAGTGTTTGATGACCTTTACAGTCCCTCTCGTGATATTTTGATCTCTTCTCTTTGTCTTGGTGATCAATTCAAGTCTCTTAGAGAACTTAGTTTAGGAGGAGTAGACTTTGGGGTTGATGTTTTGGAGGCAATTTTGTTTAGGTGCTCCTTGCTTGAGTGCTTGACTTTGTCAGAAAATAACAAGTTAATAGAGGCCAAGTATTCTAGACCCCTTCCACATCTGAGGCGCTTGGAGATTTATTGTCATTTGCACCTGGAGCATTTAGAGATATCTGCTCCAAATCTTGTTTGCTTCAAGTATCAAGGGCCAAGAACAAATATTTTCATCAAGGATGCTCAACGTCTAGTGGAAGCAACCGTTCGTCATTCTTATCTTCCAAATGACGGTGATCTTGATGTGCCCATGCCAGATATAAACAGCCTTGTTTTCACTCAGTTTGGTACCTATCTCTCTCGCTTGGAGCACTTGGCTCTGAATATCAACTTTCGTGTACGAATGGTGAGAATGAAATAACATTTGACCCAATATGTGTGTGTGTGTGTGTATAACTTAATCAATTATTAATCTCTAGGTTTTGATATTTGCAGCTTTTTACAGCTGACTGCTGTTTGATTGTGTTCTGCAGGGGAGTTTCTGCGAGATCCCAGTTCTCAGTAAGTTGAGAAAATTGTCATTGTATTTTTCTCTTTGGATGCAAAGGGATTGCCTCCTTGCTGTGCGCCTCATCAATGCCTGTCCACTGCTTCATCAACTTGAGTTAGATGTGAGTCTGCTTCAGATCAGTTTTGTTTCTTATACTTTATTAAAGAAACATGTTATTGAATTTTCAGACTGCTAATCGTTTGAAACATTTTAATCATGTGGGCATCTTTGTTTCTTTTTTGATGAAATCTAACACACACACACACACACACACAGAGATTTCTAAGGTTTAACATAGCTGTTGCATGTACTGGCGTAGCAATTTTTTTGTTTTTAACCCAAAGGGTAGCCCAGATGTCTTCCCCTCCCTCAAGCTTAATCTAGTTGGGAAACCAATGTACAGAGATTTTCAAGGCATGTATTGACCGTGGACTTGTTTACTTGATTGTGTTATAGTGTTATTAAAGCGTATGTTTTCTATATATACTGATGTTTGTTCTAGCATATTTTCCGGTTCTTCTGTGCAGACTTGTGGAACAAATTTGGCAGCATCAGAACAAGAACTCATACGATCTCAATTGGATCCCGAATTCCGGGTGCCACAAATGGGTCCTCTATCTCAGTGTGGAAAGCTCAAGGAGATATTGGTTGATGATTCTAGTTGTTCTCCAATGTTTCTGGAGTTCATTGCGTACATCGTTGGATACGCACCTGCAATAGAGAAGATTGAAATGCAGATGCAAGAATATCCTGGTGCTAAAGAGGCTGTAGATCGGCTCTGTCCGAGGCTGCCTCAGAGTGCTCGATTCTTGTCTTCCACAAAAAATGTGGAATCTAGGAGGCCCGTGTTCGCAGATTAATCACCATCTCGATCCCATGCAGGCCTTCGTGAGTTTTTAACTAAAATATTGTAATTATTAAACTTAATTATTAACTAAAATATACTAGTTCTAATTTTTATGACAATTAATTGTATGTTGATCTTCACGTTGGCATGCCACCTTTTTCTTGCTTCATCCACTGCCGCTCCACATTAAATATTAAAATTAAATTAAGACTTTAAACAAAAAAAAAGAAAAAGAAGTTCTTAACCAAAGCATTGTATTACAAAACTGTAACTACCAAGAGATAGCAAAATATGTATAGCCTTGTGAGTGGTTAACTAGTTCACTGATGTCCTCGCGGCCTTTCGCCGCAAGTAGGAGGACACCATATATATGGCTAAGCCTAGGTTCAAGTCCTAGGACGCTCACAATTATTTCTCTAATTTAACATCTTTGTACTCTTAATCTCTTTCTTATGTAATAATTAAAAAGGAAAAAAGAGAACTATAAACTGGTTTTCCAGTACTGTAATAGGAAAGCAAGGAGAAACTATTCATGTTTGTTTTTCTGCTTTCTGATAACAAGTTGTTCTTCTGTGTACAAAGGAAATTACAAAAGACAACCTTGAACCATGCAACCAGAAGTTATACAAATAATACCACATTTTTTTTATGGACCGGGTAGAGATGCTCCTAGTCCTGGCCAGCTAATAACTACTTGCTCACTTGTATTTGTTCTTCTTGTTGCATTGTAATGGCTTGTGTTCTAGTCAACCTGATGAGTGGGATATTGCTTTTACATCGCTTTTGGTTCCTTATACCATGATCGATCTCACGAGAATGCAACTGAGGAAAGGCAAGTTCACGTACAATAATTCGTGTTAAGCGTCAATATATATAGCTGTCCGTAATAGACTTCTGCACAGTTGATAAGTCGAATGGTATTTTAAGGAGACGGATTTCTGGGTGTATAGTTTGAAGGATCAGGAGGGTTAAGTTAAAAATAAACAACCATGATAAAAAACCCCTGTGACTGAAGGATTTAACCGAGCTGAAGCATCCGGGTTAGGTGGCCTGGGGATAGATATTGGCAGCAGGAATTATCAGGTTGAGTCGAAGTGAGTTCTCTTCACCAATAGTTATGGTGAAGAAAAAAGACAATTCTTGGTGCCTCTGTGTTGATTATAGAATTTTGAACAAATACATAGTTAAAGACAAATATCCTATCACAGTCATTGATGAGTTGTTGGCTGAGTTACACTGGCACAATACTTCACAAAACTTGACTTGAGATCTTGGTATCACCAGATAAGAATGAACCCAACAGACATGCATAAAACTGCTTTTAGAACTCAGGAGTGGGCACTATGAGTTCTTAGTTATGCCTTTTAAGCTAACTAATGCCCCCATCAACTTTTCAAGGTATGATGAATGATGTTTTCAAGGGGTAGTTAATGAAGTATGTCTTAGTTTTTTTTATGACATACTTGTTTACAGCAAAAGTTGGCAAGAGCATTTGATGCATCTTAGGGAAGTCTTCATTATGCTGAAAAATAACATCTTGTTTGTCAAGAAGAACAAGTGCATCTTAGGTAGCTGTCAAGTTGAGTATTTGGGGTACTTGATTGGGAAGGATGGAGTCATGCAAGACCCTAAGAAAATCTGAGGTATGACAAAATGGACAAGACCTGAAAATATCAAGGAGTTAAGGGAATTTTTTAGGCTCACAAGTTATTATAGGAAGTTTGTTAAGGGGTATGGTGTCATTAGCCAACCACTTACCTCTTTACTTAAGAAGGGGCAGTACTATTGGAATGAGGGTGCTGGGAGGGCCTTGCTGACTTTGAAAAAAGCCTTAACTACAGCTCTAGTTCTAGCTTTACCAGATTGTTGCAAGCCCTTTGAATTGGAAACAGATGCATCAAGAAAGGGGCTTGAGGCAGTATTGTCACAACAAGTAGGGTTGAAAGTTCGGGTTATAGGGTCGGGTTCGAGTTTGGGTTGAAACCCATTTTTTACAGGCTGTCACCAACCTGATTAACCCTAACCTTAACCTGACCCTATTTTTGTTATAACCCGAACCGACCCTAACCCGATTAGGGTTGGGTTAGGATCGGGTTAACCCAAAAATTCTAAAGCATAGGAAGCCGACGCTGAGTTGCTGCTGTTTCCATAATTCCATTACACATTCAAATATGTATAGGTCCTAAAAATAAATATCCACTTACATATCCTAAACACATTCAAATCCATCTAACAGGAACTAGTAACAAACATAGAAATGACCACAACTTGAAGAAACTTAACAAAATAATAAACATGTCCCAATGGCCAGAACATGAACAAATTTAACAAGATGTCTTCAATTACAATTCTAGGAAGCTAAAATAAAAATGAAAAAGGCAACAAAGACTGAAACTTAATAGCAAAACATAACTGCATAGCAATGGGGTGCAACAAAAGTATCAGTGCATTACCATCCTTTTCTACTCGTTTCCTCCTATTGGGTCCAACAACATTGAAGCATTAGTCACAACCTTCAAGAAAAATAAGGAAACAATCAAATAGGGGTGTAAGCCATAATAAAAATTGTAAGTGAAACCTTTGCAACAATACTCATAACTCACCAATACAAATACAATGCTGAAGCTAAGCAATATCAATAGTAGCAGGTGCAGAAGAGATACTCCCTAAATTTAGGGGGGAAGAGAACAAAATAAACAAATCATAAATTCAATGGAACAAAGTTTTACATGTTAATATCACACCATTAACAAAATTAAGCTCACATTGCTCAAGCTTTTCAATTTCTTGTAATTGTTCTTTGACATTGACATGCTCTTTCTTCCCTGAAGCTCTTAGCCAATCTTGTGCACAAATAAGTGTCTCCACAATCTTTGGAGACAATGAACTCCTTAATGGATCAAGCACATGACCACTGGTACTGAAGGTCGATTCCGAAGCAACAATGGACACTGGAATAGCCAATACATCACATGTAGCCAAAGAAGATATGGGAAACCTAGGGTTATTGACCCTTCACCACTCAAGAACATTGAGTCCTCAACACAATCTTCCAAGTTCTCATCGAGATACTAATCCAACTTTTTTGATTCAAGACCACTTATAGCTTTGAGTTGCCTGAATTGATTCATCAAGATTGCCTTTGACATTGATGGTCCTTGATCCCTCTAGTCTATTACATTAGAACTGCCACCTTCATCACTTTTACTTGGCTAGTTGTTTGGAGTGGAGTAAGTTGACTTGTATTCATCAAATAATTGTTTAAGTGTGACTTTCATCTTCGCAATAAGTTTATCCCTAGTATATTCCATTTTACTTATTGGATCAAGCACAACAGCAATAAAAAGCATCAAGTTCATCTTTTCAGGATCCCCCCCTAATATTTCTCACATTTCTTTCTTATTTTGAAGGACATAGAAGCAAAGCCCTTATCCAGACATATACTCTAATCCCGCAACAACATATCAATATTGCTTATCTCATTGAAGTAGTATTTGCAGTTACATAATTAGATCCAGAGACATGCAATGTAAGATCATAGAAAGCCTTAAGCAATGTTGTTACTGAACTAACATTGTCCTAATCCTACTTTTCAGGTTTGCCCAAACCTCCCCCCTCTTTAAGTTCACTCACATAAAAAGGATTCTAATCCTCATAAGTAACAAATGCCTTTTGAAATTTCAAAAGTTCTCTCAAGTATCAGATATGTTGAATTTCACCTAGTAGGGACATCAAGATATAATGAACTTTTTGCCTGAATTTTTTCATCAACAATACATGCTTTAAACTTTAGTAATCATGCTAGAGATTGTCTAACATATCTCACAGCATTGTGCACAGGGGCAATGTAATCAAAAGTAAGCTTAAGACCATTATTCACAACCAAATTCATTATATGAGCCACACACCTCATATGAATGTAGCCCTCCTTCAGAACACTAGTCAACCTATGATTATTACTCATTTTTCTCCTCAAGAAAGCAACAACCATATCATTTGAACTACCATTATCCATATTAATGGTCATCAAATTTTCTATTCCCTATGAGCTTAAGGCTTTTTTAATTACCTTGCCAATTGCTTTACCTTTATGACTATAAATTAGACAGAAACTCAAGATTCTCTTTTATAATTTCCAATCATTGGCAATGAAATGAGTAGTCACACACATGTAATTAATTCTTTGAACAGAAGTCCATATGTTAGTGATTATTAAAATTTTTTTATCATTAGACTTCAAGAACTTGTTCAATTTTTCTCTTTAAGCAACAAATAACTCATAACAATTTTTGGCAACAGTAATCCTTGATGGCAATTGAAGCTTAGGTTGGACAACATTGCAAAATTCTTTAAAGCCACCTCCCTTAACAAATCGAAAAGGCAACTCATCAACAATAACCATATGAGTCAATGCAGTCCTACAAGACTTTATATCAAACTTCCAATTACTCATAAGAAGATCCCCATCAATACCCTTATTCAAATTAATGGTTGCTTGTTTTGGATCATTTTGAGCCTTGCACTTATACTCATAATGGTTTCTTAGATTATTTGTCCCATGCTTCGTAGGATCACAAAGGTAAATTTCACCACAATGAATGTATTTACATTTTTGTTTGGTTAGTGCCATTAATAAATTTGAAGTGATTCCCATAGCCAGCCTTATTCCTCATCTTCTTATTTTCACCCATTGGAGCATAACTTACCTTCTTTTATTTCGGTTGTAGTTGTTGGTGTTTCCCTTACTTTTACATTTTTCAAACCTTTTCCACCACTAACATCATTATCAGTATTGTTGGCCATCTGAAAATTAAAAAATGACAAGGTTTAAAATTTGAGTTACCACATTCAGCAATAGATATATGCCTAATTATAATGAAAGGAGATATGTGCCGACTTAAACCTTGATTTGTTTGCCATTTTAAGGTCAAAGGAAAATGCTGGGTAGACATCAGTTGTTAAGTTAGGAGCGCTGACACATGAACCCAAAGCTTATTCACTCACATAGCTCACATTTTTTCAAACTCTTATGCTTATTTATGCAATTTGATCTAAATAAGATAACGGGCTATGTCTTTGAACACACTAAGCATAATCCTAATGCAAGCATAATAACAAATAAGACTCGGCATTGAAGACACAACACAACCTATACTTGAGATCATAGCATTAATTAAAGCCTAATTAAAACTAAAGGCTGTCACAAATTAGAAAAATAAATTGCATTTTACTAAGAAGTAGAGAGTTTTAAAGCCCAAACCTTCGCTACCCCAAATTTTCGATGATGGTTGGGAATGACGACCGCAACTTTATGAGGAGAGTGTTAATGGTCTATAGGATAGAGGCTAGACAGCGTCACAGCTGGGGTCAGTGGCAAATGACACCTTGTTCTACGCTGCCGCTGTTGTTTCGTCTGGGGAGTGGAGGCAGAACGACGTCACAGTAAAGGTCATTGGCAAATGATGTTTTATTTGGCTCTACCATTGCCATTTCATCTGGGGAGTAGAGGCACGAATAGTGGAATCGGGACAACAGCCAGACATGAATGATTATGAACAGGGAAGGTAGCTAGGATTTGCTGATTTGGGTAACTCATAATTGGGTTAGATAGAAAGTTGGAATTTAGGAAAATAGGAATTGGGATAGTGGGCTGGCATTTTGGGCTTGGAAAATAAAATTAGGTTACCTATATAGGTTAGGCTTTGCTTATGGTTTATGTAATATAAATATAGAATTGGGTAGTGGGTTAAATGAGTAATGGGCCTAACTTGTAGTAAGCAGAAAAATATGGTCGGGTTGGATATTTTCGAGTCAATCTGACCCAAAACTAATTTTTAAGTTTTAGAAACGGAATGGATCGGACCAACCCAAATTCATGATTTTTCCTTCCCTAACTAGACCCAAACCCTAAAATGGGTTCGAATTCAAGTTTAGGGTCACAACTTACACCTTTAACAATAAGGCAGACCCATTGCTTATCTCAGTAAGGTGTTGATTGCCAGAGAGCAAACTTTGTTTGTTTATGAAAAAGAACTATTGGCCAAAGTATATGCTATGCAAAAGTGGAGGCACTACCTTGTGGCAACTCAGTTTACTATTAAAACTAATCATCACAGTTTGAAATATTTGTTGGAGTAGAAAATAGCTACTCCAGCTCAAGAGAAGTGGCTTACAAAGCTTATGGGATATGATTACATCATTGAATACTGGAAAAGAAAAGCACAATAGAGCTACAGATGTTTTGTCTAGATTGGTCAATGGTTCAGACATTGAAGAATCTGTTGGATTTCCTCCAATCAATTAACTTAGAATTTTGATGATAACAAAACATTTTTGAAGAACTAATGTGTTTATTTTAGTGTGCAAGGTAATTAAACAAATTTACATTGTTTTTAGATGATGTTTATTGTTTCTAAAATTGCTTGAAGTATTTCTCAAGTTGTTTGAAGTACTTCTCAAGTTGCTTAAAGTGTTCCAAGTATTGTTTGTGAAAGAAGAAATTCATTGAAAGAAATCAATGTTGAAATTTAGAAGTTTGGAAGTTGAAAACTCCTAGAGGTGCCGTTTCAACAGGGTGAAAACTTTAAGCCTATTAAAACTGGAGCTCTTTTTTTAGTCCGAGTCATTCTTAGTTTTGGAATAGAAAAACACTAGAGTGAAATTTTTTCAACCAGGTGAAAGTTTTAGTCCAGACTGGCTTGTGAATCTCCAGCTGCAAAAATATTTGAAAATTCTTTTTAAAATTATACGAACTTAGCTAGCCATGTGGACCAAGTACTGACATGTCATTAATGAGCAATCTAGCCATTGGAGTTCAAACCTTAGGTGAAAATACAAGACTGGAATTTCAATCGAGTGAAATGTTTTTTCACCTAGGTGAAATTGAGCGACAGATGCATTTTTCATATCAAATTTGACAGCAACGGTCACTTGCGTTCTTCAAGACTTTTTTGCTCTTCCCAATAGCTCTTCAATGTCTTTTTGGCCCCCAAAGGAGTATAAATTCATGGAGAAACATCATGGAGACAACTTTTGGCCGCAAGATCAAAGATTCATCGTCAAATACTCATCAAAGTATTTATCTTTTAAGAAAAGAACCAAGATTTGTGCTTTCACTTGTATACCTAGTAAAGAGTGCTATTGTGTGAGCTTGCGAGTTTGAAAACACTTTAAACCTTATAATCTCTTATGTGAAGGGAGGTTCCTAGTGATCCTTGAAGAAAATTAGGGAGTTGTTTCTAGTTACCATAGAAGAAAACTAGTGTTTGGTTGGGTGTGAACATTGAAGAAAACACCATTGTATTATTGATCAATAGATAATAAAGAAACTCTCAAGTGGGCAAGTTTGAGGAGAGGGCATAGACTCCAGTTGGTAGAGTTAAATCCTATAAATCTCGGTGCATTCTTTTCTTTATGTTAATTAATTTATTTGTTTTATTTATGCTTAGTATTACTTGATTTGTTCTTGATCTTTGGTTGATTGAATTTGGTTATAAAATTTGATTTTGCTAAAGTTTTTAAGCAACCAATTCATCCCCCATTGGTTGCACTTGGGCCAACAGAATCTATGTTCGTGACAAAAGATTAACCTAGTGGCGTCTCACTCCACCCAAGTCTTTTATGTCTCTTCCTTATTTCTAGCTTGCCCGTTGTCTATCTCAATATTGAACAATTCTTTGATTTGCTACTTTTTTTTTGTTTTGTCATATTCAGGAATTGAACCATTCAAATGAAAATGCAACAGAAATGGTAAGAACATAAGAAGCTAGCTGGATTTACGTATATAAAATTGATTTTTAGTGGTATCCATTCAATTAATTTGATTTAGAATCACTAGAAACATAACAATTTGATCAATTTTTTGTTTCTATAAAATTCACTCAAACAAACCAAATTGTATGTTAGAATAAAATCATTTGAATACATTTCAATTTATTTGATTTTTGAAATTCGGTTCTACTTTAACAGTTAGACCTAAGTATTATAGTAATTGAAAAAATAAAATTTATAATTACACATATCATGCCCAAAGTTAAAAGATAATTCATAACATATCAAGACTTGAAGAAAAATGACATTACACACACACACACACACACACACACATAGAGTTGATAGGGACAACGGTCAACTATCGTATTACTGTACTTCAGTCTATTAGTTCTATTTGTTTTATTTCAAAGTTTAAAAATTGATAAACTAATATGATAATCAAACATAAAATTTGACTCAGCATTAATCCAAATCAAATAATCAAATAACTGATTCAATCAATTTGTTTGGCATTTTCACTTTTTATCCCCATAAATATCCACCTGTCGAATTCAATAGAATAAATATTTACAACTCCAGGTATTTTGTTACAAGTAGAATATGTAGAGCAAAGTGTATAAGTATGTGAGGACTAGCCTCGAATATTTAAAGCTATAGCCAGAGCTTCCTAATAGTACATCAATAAAATATTACACATTTCATGAATAAAATTAAGCAACTGATAGTTTGATTGTCCATTATTGTGATGAACTTATTTGAACGATCAATTACAATGAGTTCATTGAGATTCAAGAGGCTAACTACATTTTAGTGGCTCAGGTTCAACAATCATTTTCCCCAAATTAACAACTACGCGGAACATTTTTTTCCCGTCAAGAAGTCAGTGTTCATCATTAAGCAACCTAACAATACCTTGTCTGAGACACTAGTCGAACCATGGGGAAGAGGGTGCACTTCTACAATATTCATACCAAAGATATTTCACATAATATGAGAAATATTTATAGCCCTTCAAATACATTTTGGAAATTTATTGTAATTGGGCCTATTTTTGGACAAGTGATTGTGCCATAATGGCAGTGTGAGTGGGACCTAAATCATCACGCCTAATCTATTTTTTTCTCCTCCAATATTGTCCCATTGGGGTGCTCTAACAATTATTTATACTACAAAATCCATGATATATATACAGTACACATATGTCCCACACAACATGTTTTACACACTAAGGTTAGCTTTTATTTCCACTCATGGTTGCATGAACCGATCCTAAAAATAGATAAACCTAATCAATCTGCCGTTACTAGATGCAAATTCACTAGGTTGATGTACACCCGAGTAACAGACATTTAGGAGCCGTTTATTGGGAGTAAAAAAGGAAGTTTTTATAGGTTGGGTAAGTTAACTACTTTTTTATAAGCATTAGTATTTACCATTTATCAAAGTAATCAATTTTGTAATTATCTATACCAATTTAAGCGTAACCGTTTAATATATTTAAATTCAAAGTCTGTCTGCTTCATCCTTTTTCTTCCCAATTACACCATAGTCATCATAATATGGTTATAGATTTAAACTAACTCCACCAGTTAAAGATTTTACCGTTGATTCTCATTGTGAGGAAGACGCTAGGGAAGATAAATGCGTGCTTGATGAGGGTGGTAGTGGCAGGTCAAATGTTGGAGTTGGTTGGGATGGCAATAAGGAAGGTAATTTTGAAGGTAATTTTTCTAAGTTGATATGTACCTTTATGTTATTTTTTAATCATGTGGACATGACATGAATTTGAAGTTATTGTAGGAAGTGATGCTGTTGAAGATAAAGAAGTGAATGTATCATGGCGATGAGGGACAAGGAGATAATGCATAACTAGTATATGTATTAAACTGAACCATAGATGTATTACTCTGTATATTACATTTATGCTCTAGTTCCATACATAACTCACTTCGTTCAATACATTAACTATTCAGTTACATACTATATCCAATGTATCGTCCTACACCTTACATGTATCTTACTATAGATGTATCATTCTAAACCTCATATGCATCGTTCTACACCTTTAACATACTAAACCATACTATAAATGTATCAGAACAACTAAAATTCAACCTTATACGTCTTTCTTGAATCAACCACAACTCAATACGTTACACTGGTGGTACATTACATAATCTACTTAGAACACAAACAAGCATAAATCCCTACTATATTAAATTGTAATAAATACATGTTACTCTGGGTGAGCACAGTTAGTAGGCCCATATAACAACCATAGATTATCACCAAAACCAAACCCACAAAACATCCATCCGAATAATACCAAACTACCAAAATAAAACAATCCTATCTCACCTTGATACCTGTAATGTATAAAATTGAAACACAAATATACTATTCTGAAATACATTGGTTGCTACTTCGTACTAATCCAACAAATGCCCCAAGAACATACATTGCATACTTAGAACCGTACATCCCATTTTCAAAACTACACATCCTTTATTATCTAACCCATAAATTTGAATCTAACAAACCCACACAAAACCCACCTACATTAGATGCATAAACCTTTCCTAAACCATATAATTTGATGGTACTGCCGTACAATGGACTCCCACAAATATCACAAAACCCTCCCCAAAACCACTGGAAAAAAACCCTTTACCATTGGACTAATCTTGTCTGAAAATTTACCTCATTTCTCTACCTTCATTGTTGCCGATAGCACGCCTCCAAAACCCGTGAAATTCCCCACGGGCTTTGCTTGCTACAGCAGTGATAACTGGTGAGAAGGACGACCACACAACGTTGATCACTCTTTAATTTTGGTTGAAGATGTTAGGGGTTCGGCGAGAGAGGGGAAGAATGGTGAGTGGGTTCAACCATGGGATTAGGTAGGGGTGAGCATGGTTCGGGTTGATTCGGTTTTATAGTGGAACCGAATCAACCCAAAATGACATCAGTTCTAAAATTTTTCTACCCAACCCAAGAACCGAGAATCGAACAGAACCATAACCATGGTTCTGAGTTTTTCGGTTCTAGTTTTCAGGTTTTTTAGTTTATACCATATACTTATAACAACACCAATTTTTAATAAAATTATATTCATAACCAGTTTATGAAATATTCATCATAATATATAATTAAATCAACATTTAAATACATTTAATTAGACATATTCATAAAAGTTTAAAATATTGTTACCAAAATGGTTCAAAAGAGTTGCTTATGAAATATCTTCCATCTTAATCAGTAATTTCAACATTCACACAACATTCAACATGAAAAGCTGACTCTTTAAGATTATCTTCTTCAATATTAAAACCTGAAAATATGTTGATGTCATGAATTTTTAATTTCACATGGCTCATAAATGAAAAAAAATATGAGGATTGTGTTGTAGAGCGTATGCTAGGGTAAAGAGATTGAAGCAAAATAACTCAGGTGTAATCGGTCTAAGAAGCGAAGTGTTTCAAGTGAATTTGGAAAAATTTTGTGAACGATCTCATAACTTCCATATTGTTTCAATTTGTGACATTAGTTTAAAGACTTAATATAAAAACACAAAATGATCATCATAATTCTTCAAAGAAATACATACATACATACATACATAATATATATATATTAGTAATGCTATAATTTTTATTATATAATTATATATATACCTCAGGTTTGGCTTCACCTCGGGTTGGTTTCATGTAAAACCAGAACTAGAACCGAACTAAAACCAACCCAAAAACCATCGATTTTTGTATATGTAGAACCGACCCGGGAACCATGGTCTATTTTTACCTAACCCAACCTAACTCAATGGGGTTGGTTTGGGTTGGGTTTCGGGTTTACCTATTGCCCACTCCTAGGATTAGGGTAGGGATGGGTTTAAGGAGTGATTGTATAAAATCTGACTCAAATCAGGTAACTACACTATTGAAAAAATGTTGGTTTCCAACACAAGGCCATTGGTAATTGACGCATTGGTAAACAGTACATTGTACAAAAATTTTCCAATGGCCCAATGAATTGCTAGTTGGTATTTCCAACGGTCATGCCGTTGGAATATGAGCTGTTAAAACTTCCAATGGCCTAACTTCTTAGAATAATTTCCAACGGTTGAATGGTTTTCCAACAACTTGACCGTTGGAAAAATTTCAATGGCTTAGACTGTTGGAAAATTTTCAACAACTTAAGCTGATGGAAATTTTAAACAGCTTGGCTGTTGGAAACACTTTGTAGAAAAATAAAAAAATAAATTACTATATTATACTTACCAAAATTAAATATATACTCAAATTCAAAAAAATATATATTCACAAACTTAAATTCACAAAAAATACGTATTCACAAACTAAAATTCACAGAAAAATATAATCAGAAACTTAAATTCACAAAAATATTCTCACGAACTTAAATTCAAAATATTCAAAATTTTTTGAAAAATTCACAAATTCATCAAAATAATAAATATTCATCATAAATTGACAAATAATCATCAAATCTACACAAAGGAAAAATTTCAAAAATCAAATCTACACTGAGGAGACAGACGATTGAGCAAGGTGAATGATCTGGCATGGAGGTGGACAATCGGCCAAGGAGCTGGACATTTAGGTGAAGAGTTGGATCATTGGGTGAGGAGGCGGACGATCGACCAAAGCAGTGGACATTCAGGCAACGAGTTGGGTGATTAGGCAACGGCGAATGGGCGAAAGGACAATCGGCCGAATGGCAACGACGAACAAGGCCGAGGAATTGCAAGGCCAAGGAAGGAGAACAACAAAATGATGAGGTTGGGCAAGAATGAGAGACTAGCTGAGTAAAGGCGAGGAAGGAAAACGATGGCCAAACGGTTAAGGTGAGGCAAGCCCAGTGGAGGCGAGGGTTGGGGTGTGGCAGTGGAGGAATAAGAGAAAGCTTGGTCGAGAATGAGAGACGGCAGATGAGAGGGAGAAGTGAGGAGGCGGCAAGGTTAGGGCAGATAATGGGGAGGGTTAAGAGATAAGGGTTTTTATATAGGTTAGGTTAGAGTTTTGATGGGCTGGACTTTTATGAGTTTTTGTGGCTTTTATGTGATATATATGATAAGTGTATGTGTGTGTGCGCGCGCGCACGCGCGTACGTATGATATATATTAAAAAAATGGAAATATAAAAATATGTGTGTGTGATATATAAACACTATATAATAATAATAATAATAATAATACTAATAATAATAATAATAATATGTTCATATAAACGGTTAAGGTGAGGCAAGCCCAGTGGAGGCGAGGGTTAGGGTGTGGCAGTGGAGGAATAAGAGAAAGCTTGGTCGAGAATGAGAGACGGCAGATGAGAGGGAGAAGTGAGGAGGCGGCAAGGTTAGGGCAGATAATGGGGAGGGTTAAGAGATAAGGGTTTTTATATAGGTTAGGTTAGAGTTTTGATGGGCTGGACTTTTATGAGTTTTTGTGGCTTTTATGTGATATATCTGATAAGTGTATGTGTGTGTGATATATAAACACTATATAATAATAATAATAATAATAATAATAATAATAATATGTTCATATATATATGTATATGATATATAAATACATATATATGATGTATACATCATATATATGTGTGTGACATATATGTATATGATACATATGATTTATATGATATATTACAAAAATATGTATAAATCACACCATTACCTCAACCGAATCTACAATCAAACACCAAATGATATATTATAATATATATTATGATATATATTTATATGTATTAACATATATTATTGTAAATATATATTATGATATATTTATACGTATTAATATGTTCATATATATTTTCATGATGATGATGATGATGATGATGATGATTATTATTATTATTATTATTATTATTATTATTATTTTTAACAAAATATTTTCAAAATACTACTTTACTTTCAAAAATTGTATATATAAATATGATAAATATGATATATATATATATATATATATATCGATATACACAAATATATATACATTATTTAAACATATATAAATATATCAATATGAATATATATAAATATAAATATCAATGTAATATAAATATACATATTATAATTATTTTTGTTTCTAACAATGTGTGTGTGTGTATTATTATTATTATTATTATCATCATTTATAACAAAACATTTTCAAAATAAAATTTTATTTTCTAAAATTGTAAATTTCATTCCATATTCCAACAGCCTATTATTTCTAACGGCCTTTGATTTGGAAATTGAATTTTTGAAATTCCTAACGGGCTGGTTTCCAATTGCTTAATGCATAAAAAATTTCCAACAGCCAGATTGTTGAAAACTATGGTCTTCAAATTTTCCAACGGCTAGACCATTAGAAATTTATCTCCCCTTTTCCAACAGCTCATTGTGTTGGAATTTTCCAATGGTTTGACCATTGGAAAAAGACATTTTTTTAGTATTACTAACCAAATTAATCTCCTATTCTTCGTGTGTTTCCTTTTTTATTTTTTGAAAGGTAGATAACAGCATGTAGTTGTTAGCTAATCTAACGGTGTTAAATTGTGTATATACACCTGGTGGATATTCTTAAATCTCGGTGCTGGATAGATCACGCCGATTGGATATATAATTTCATGTCAATTTATTATGGTTTTGGCTTCTCTAAGACCATGAGTAACAAACAAGGCCAAAAGTGTATATTTCTAATTAGTTAAATTCAACAGTCAATTTATTTCAATATGTCATCATATACTTCATAAGTAAAACTGAAAAAAAAAATAGTTATGATTGTTCCTCTATAAAACATATTAAAAAATGGTTATGATAAAAATATAGAAAAAAGAAGAAAATGCTAAGATGTTAACAATGCTCATTTTGGGTTGAAGAATAAAGATATCATTTACAAAAGTAGTACTGTCGCATTTTTGCAAGTGAAAGACTGAACTAAATCCTTATGGCGGTTTCATTTCATATCTCAGTTAAAATCTAATCATAGCTAACGAACCCACCCTAGCCGGCACTACACGGAAGAAAATGGTAGTACATGGGAGAGAAATATCAACAGCCCTCCGGTACGATCAGTTAGAACCACAAACTCTTTCTTGTCACTTAGGCCTCAACATCAGTACTAAAAGTTAATAAGCCAACCAACTAGCTAGCTTAAGGTTGAATACGGAAAGCATGAAAACTACATTTTCCCGGGGAATGACCTCGGACATTCGATTCCGAGGGTGGCCAGGGGAGGCCTTTCTTTCCTAAATTCTAATGCTAATCATCGTGTCCGTGTTGTGCGTGGCTGTGGAATGGCTTTTGCATTCTAGATTAAGCCGGCTGAGCTCCGACGAAGTTGGCGCAGGGTTCTCCGGACTGCCATGTACAGTGACTTGCTTTGGCTTATTTGGTGATGCTTGCTGTTATGTCATTTGATGTTGGGGACTTTGTAGCAGCTGTTTCTGGATATGCTGTTGGGTTCCTGGTGTTTGGTAGTGGTGTGTTTAGGAAGTCACAAACTGATGATCAGTAGCCTCCTGATCTCCCTCCTTTCACTTGTTGGTAGTGCGTTTAGGATTTGGACATTTATTTGTAATTGGAAGCAGTGGGTAGAAGTTAGTAGTCTATCTCCTCCTCCTCCTCCCCCGTGAGATTTTTTTTATCACTACCGGTTTTCGTAACTACATTGGGCCTCAACTACTCTAGAGTTGGCCAGATCAGACTCCATTTACAAAAAGTTCTCCTAAAATCTGCTTCTTACATTACTTGAATCTAAAACCTTGCTTAGAGTTAGTAGAGTTCCTTACCACTTTGTCTCACAGGTTTTTGGTATAGTACATAATACTCTCTCCGTTTTACATTCTTTGTAATATTTATTATTATAGATTGTCTCAGTTTTTTTTTTACAATATTTCCATGTTTAGTTAATTACTTTATGATATTACTTTTTAAACTATCATTCTAACATTTATGTTTTACGTATTCACTTTTTTTCCATTTTAATTGATTTACGTGTATAAATTATTAGTATCATATACAAGATGTTGTTATTTTTATAGTTGGTCCTCTTAAATTAAAATTGAAAAGATATATATTAGTACTAACTTAGCCCCTAAATCCAAACCCCATCGCTGAAATGATCAGATGATATGAGAGATTTCCTCAGTTAAGTTTTTCCATTTATTAAGGTACCATATACTATATATTTTAACATCCCAAATCCTATATAAAAAATATGATAAAGACATTGTCTATCTGTAAGGCTCTTTAAGTTTTAGAACTTGAATAGCTAATTATGATTATCATATTCTGTAAGGATGAGCTATCTATTAGCTTCAATAAGTTATAATTATGGTACTGTAGTGTCTATAACAGTTAACGAAACATTTTTCATAAGTTATATGTGCATATACATGATAAAGTTACATGAAACAAAAAATTCTTTTCATCTAAGCAACTTAATTTGTGATTCACAAATATTTCTTAATTTTTTATTATATAGGGAAAGAACTTGAAAATAAAAAATAAAAACTTTTTAAAGAAAAACAAAATCTAATTAAAACACACACACAACAGTCTAGACTCTAGATCCGAATTCTTCTACACTGTTGTTGAACTGAAGCGAAGGTCATTGGAAGTTTTCTCCGACAAAAGAGATGACGATTTGCTCCAAAAGATCTTACTTCCGAACAACAAAAACCCGAACGTATGCCCCGCAACGGCCGCCAGAAAGACGCCACCGTTGAACGACATAACCGCGAGCATCACCAGATAAGCGAGCCCTACCCTCAAGGCGTGCACAAGGGTCCGGAGTAGACCGGCCGCGACGCTGCCAGAACCACCGTCATTAACTAGGCGGGTATGCGAGAGGAGCTCGACGACGAAGGCGAGGACAAAGACGGAGATCAAGGCGATGGTATACATTCCGGGTCGGGTTCCAGGCCAGCCCGAGAAGAGTATCTCGGTCTTGTCGCTCCAGAAGAATGTCATGTGCATCATCATCATCTTCTTCCTCTTATGGCCTTGCATGTCTGTTGATGATGATGATCGGGGTGGGGATGACATGGCCCCCATGCCTTTCATGCCATCCATAGACCTAGCTGATCACTTAGTTTCTCTCTCTAGGAGGGCAGGGTTTGAAGGATTTGAGAGAGGAAAGCTAAGGGCTGAGGGTTAAATGGAGTTGAATTTGATCGTACAAGAGAAGTAGAAGTTCGTATCAAATGTGTGGATTCTGTAGTACAGAATTTCTGCAGGATATAGATGCTTGTTCTGTGGGATGGGTTTGGGGTTTTAATGGGTAACATTGATTGTGGAGTCCTAATTATCGCCGAAACAAGACAGATTGTGCCTGGCCACAAATTATTCTCTGCAAACACCATTCAAACACTCACCCTTTTGTGTTTTTCTTTTCTTTTTTTTTTTTTTTTTTTGTTGTTTTGGATGCAACAAATAATATCTTTTTTTTTTTTAATAATCCATCCGTTTCATAAAAATTGACCATTTTATTTTACTTTTTACTAAAGTTTAATTTAAATATATTCATATTAATTTTTATTGTAAAAAATTTTTTAAAAAAATATTTATAAATTAGAGTCTTTAAGATACTATTTTCCGATAAAAAATTTATAATTATATAAGAAATTTTTTTTAAAAAAAAAGAGAGAAAATTATGAATTAATTGTTATGAATTGTAAAAAGGACAAGCCTTACGAGATGGAGGTACACAAGGCTCTGAATCGAACATATAATTTCTTGTTAAATTACATGAGCCCCGTTCTACTCAGATCAAATTGCTTCCGTGATTACAAACTTTTGTTAAAAATGAAAAGAAGTCTTTGTGGTTCTCAACTAAAAACCTTTTTTAAGGCCAAGAAAACTAACTTTTTTATTAGCTGAATTTCCATAATTTAAGTGGCTATGTTGCAAAGGAGGCAAGAATAACATGTTAAAAGCAACCAACTTATTATTGAAAATTTGATGAACTTCTTTTACAAAAAAATATGTGCTGCACGACGGGTTTTCATTTTATTTTATTAATTGATTAAGGTTTACGTTTTTTTATCATCTAACGAAAAAAATGAATATCGTGATAATTATTAATATTTTAAATTTTTAAGAGATTTATAAGACATGCTGAAAAGTTTGAGAGCCAACGTAAGGTTTTCGACATGTTGCCTACGACAATGGGCTTATTGCCGTTGGGCTTGTTCGTAAAATTGATGGCCCAGAAATCAATAGTCCAACTCATTTCAGTCCTCAGGATCTATTTGTCAAGACCCAAAAATGCTGCCAATTCACGTTGCAATTAGAGGATGGGGAAAAAAAACAAAAGAAAATGTTACATTTTAGTACGAAAGGTTTGGAAATACAATTTCCACCTTTCTATAGTCATTAGAAAAAAAAAAAAAGAGGAAAATACTAACGCTATCAAAAATAAAAATCATGGCTTTAATTGTAGAGTGAAAGAAAGAAATCACGAAAACAATTTGAGCCGTGTCAAAATCATAACCAGTATTAGAATCATGAGTCAGGCCATCAAGTTGTAAGATTATTTAGGAATTAAATGTTTGATATAACTTAAATGTTATGCTCCTAATAACTTCTAAACTTTTTTTTGTGTCACACTATGGCCCTTTGGTAAAGACATTTAGAATGCGAAACATTGTCTTAGATATATGCTGACTCTCATTTGACATCTATAAAACTCTTATTTTTGAGGTTGCAGAAGTTGAGCCCACAATAGTTTCTCAACACTAATTTTGATAAGCTATACCCCCAGCATATTAAACGCAATTTGTGCATTATGGCTTCAAAGTTCCAATTGTACCCATGAAATTTGACGAGAATTTCTAACAGGAAGCATGAAAAAAAAAGGGCACCTAATGCTTCTTTTAAAAGACAGGGGAAGGGAGGAGCAAACCCTAAAATTAGAAGAAAAAAATCAAGATACGGAGGACAACATCGATCACGATGGAAGCTTTCAATTCAACAGCAGCAGTAAGTCATTCTTCTTCAAGTTTAATTCTTTTCAGATATTCTATTTATTGCAGCTAATTAAATTGCCTCATGCTGCTGGCTTTGCTTCTGCTATTTCATTTCTAGCGAGGATTATGTATGGTTAACCGAAAGGTTGGTGATCCTGCGCGTTTGTTTATGTATATTGAGTTCATTCATGAACTATATCCTTGATTTATGTGACGAGTTATGGTGAAGAAGTGGTAATAAATTGTGGCATCAGTGAAACATCATTAATTAATTCTTGCTTCATGAGAACTCTTATTATTAATTTTTTTTAACATGTTTAATTCTGTTTGTGAATGTAGGCTTAAATTTTTATTAATCCTTACCATGCATGTTTTCATCGAAAACTTATCCTTTCCCAATTACTGAATATCTTGAAGATCAAACATGAGAGTGACTGATCTTGCATTTAGTGTTTCGATAAGTTTGTGATTTTCTGGGGGTGAGTATACTTCTGTCTTACAGCAGTTGATGGTTGGAATAACGTGCTTGTCCTGCTTGTGTTGTTCTTGAATCATATAACCTTCTGTTCTCTTGTTTTGTTGTGTTTTTAATAAAATCTCTTCTTCCATAAAAAAAAAAAGTTTGTGATTTTGAATTTGAATACGGATGTTCCACATCTTTGGTCTGCTGAATGTGTTGTTCTGATACCATATACCTTTATTAGTGCTCTTTAAGGTAAAGTTGTAGCGTATATTGTTGTGCAAAGTGTGATAAAGTTGAATTTATGGTGCTTGGCTTCTTGGCCTTTATAGACATTTCTGGAAAAAAAAAAAAGGTGAGAGAGAGAGAGAGAGAGAGAGAGAGAGAGACAATGCATTTAAATCAGCAAATCTAAATAATGATTATTTGAGAAAGAGCAATAGAAATTCACAGAGTTGTGTGGAGGCAAGAGATGAGAACAATTGATGATAGGAAAAAAAATATTCAGTATTTGTTGATTTGATATACTTAATTAGCTAGAGAATAATTAATTAGCTACAAATTAATAATTCAATATTTGCTTGACAATTTAGTAACTAGCTTTGGTTGCTGGAGTGCTAGTCGATGGTTGAGCTGTTAGCCTTGTCTTCGAGTTATACATGTTACGTTGGGTTTGTGTGATATAATAATTAACACATGCAATAAGTGATTTAAATTTTGACTTTTGGCTGATGAGAATTTTGATTTTGATTCTAAAAAATGTAGTGATGATGATGCTGATGGTGAAGATACTGTAGAGCAGAGTAGATATACCAATGAAATCCAAATGGCACGACTAAGTGAGAAAATAGTTTAAAATCTAGTTATATGGTCTTATTTTCGATCGGTTGACATGAATGAATTCAGTTGGAGACTTCTACACGCTTTTTTTTTTTCTTTATTCATTTTGTATATATGGTCTTATTTTCGGTACCTAGTTGGACATATTATGTGCATCTTTTCAACGTTTTCATATTTTTGCTTATAGATTAAATAATTGGATAAGGATCATTGGTTCCCTGTGGTAACAGATCGAACTTGAAATATTAGATGGGTATTCAGGTGAGTTTACTATCCCACAACTTTTCTAATAATCTGATAATCTAACCGCTAAAGCTGTTACCAAATGGGCATATATGTAAACCTAATTGTATTCTCTTGTTACCATTAAAAGGGAAAAAGAAGGAGAAACTCTGATTAAGAATTCTTATTTATTTCCCATATAAATTATTCCCATCGAAATCTAGATTTCTTGGTCAGTCTCAAGCCACGTAATGTAACAAACATGCACTTCATTGGATAATTACATGCGGACTCACCGAAGCACGTACTTGCTCCCACTCATATAATGATTTTCACTCTTTGAACTTTCTGCAATTTAACTTGACTTAGTTTTCCTAAAATTATTTGTTTTTTTTTTTAATTCCTGGAAACAATAATTAGAAACTTTAAAATTTTAAATCTAACATTTGCATGTATTTGGCATTTAAAAAAAAACATTAATAAGTCACGCATAAATCAATTTTTTTTTTTGAAAAAAAAAAGTTAACATGAAGAAGATCAATACGTCTGTCATTATAGACAAACCATATATAATATAGAGAATTAAAAGGGCAATAGATACCAACATCTGCTAATCCAATTTAAGGAGTTTAACTCCTCTTAAGTAAGGTTGATTAGTTTAATTTGAATAAATTGGTACCCAATTGATACATCCATGCTCCGGAAGAGATATATATATATAAATTATAAGAACGTGAAATCACAAATAAAAAAAAAAAACAAGCGACAAAATTCCTTCACATGATTATCGATGCATCCAAATTAACCGGCCTTAATCGCAATCCTAATTTCCTAAATCCCATTTCACACCCACCCAAGTCCTTTTTAGTAGTTCAGAATCAAAGCATAGACGAGAAGCTGCAAATTAATCTTACAAATAAATACAAACTTTGGCCTGCTTATTCTGGACAAATTAGCTAGCTACTATACAAGAACAACTGTCAACATTGGGAACACATATGCCATCAGCAATCTAAACTCTTATTTATATGCGTTTACACACTTTACAATATATATGGGGCAATTGACATATGGTAAGTTTTCACATATTAGTCATTTATTACTTATATTTCATAACTAAATTGTAACCAAAGTATGATTTACTTATAACAATTAAAGCTACATTAACTTGCAATGCCACAAAGATATGATACCACACAAGTATACTAAATTCTCTACAAATAGCTTTCACATTGTTATTAAATAGTACAATCTGCTTTTGCAAGAGTTTACTTTAATCCTGCATTCTTAGTTTGGTTGATCAAGAGATATAATTCTAGCACCCCTTATCCAGGTTAAAGTCTCCTCTATATATATATATATATATATATAATTCTTTTACTTGCACTACAATATAGATTCCAAATCGCGATTGAAAGTTTAGTCGTAATTCAGTTGTAATATTGGATATAAGCAACTACTTTGCGACTGATAATTGCAGTCGCATTTTTCCAAGTCGCAATTAGTTTGTGACTGAATTTCGACTATAAAAAGAAACTAAATATTTCAGTTAAGAATTAGTCATGAATTTTATGAGCAGTCATAAACCTTCCAATTGAGCAGTTTAGTCGCTAATATAGCGATTGCCATGTTCAGTAGCTTCATTAATAGTGTTTTTTTAAGACAAATTATATTTTAATTTAATATAATGGGTATTTAGTTAACATTATATAATCTAATTGGTTATTTATTTCATTTTTTATTTAATTGATAGTTACATTAAATTTGTATCAATATTAACTTATTTAAATTATTATTAATAACAAAATATTCAAATAATGAAATTAAAATTTAAATAAAATATATTTAGATTAATATAAAAGTCAACATACATCCCCAAATATAAAATTCATAAAATTAAAAAATCACAATTAAAAAAAACTTAGATCTAGAGGTGAATAAGGCTGAAAGCGAGGCAGAGGAGACAATGGCAAGGCTGAGGTTGAGGCGGACGAGACCAGGCGATGATGGTGAGGCCAAGTGAAGGAGGAAGAGATAGAGGCAATGACGGCGAGGCTAAGGAGGTGATCGAATCAGACAGTGACGAGGCTGGGGAGGTGACGACGAGGCGGATGTGGAGGCTAGGTGGACGGGCGACGAGAGAAACGGCGACATGAACAGCTTCGTGAGGCGAGAAACAGCCGAGGTGGACAATGGACTAGCAAGGTGAACGGACGGTGACGTGGACGGGAGTGGTGGACCGGCAGATAGAGATGAGAGGTAAAAGTGAGAGACGAGAATAAGATGAAAGTAAGCAGGTTGAAATGAGAGACAACCGGGTAAGGGAAAATGGAAGTAGAAAGGAAGTACCTGGACCAACTGAAAAATGTCAGTTGAGGTTCAGTCAAGTTGCAGTCACAGTTCAGTCATAAAAGCCATGAATGCAGTCGAAATTTAGTCAAATTCAGTTGCTCTATTAATCATTTTTCCAGTTTTTTTACTTTAATATATATATATATATATGAATATAATTATATATATAGTACAATCATAAATATGTGTGTGTGTGTGTGTACATACATGAATATAATTACATATATGGTACAATCATAAACATATATAACTTCATGAAATTTTCTCCATATACATAATTTCAAAAATTAAAATTAATAAAGAAATTGCATCATATATAGGGAAGTAAAAACCATAAGAACAATTTTCATATCCTAATAATTAATTAGACTCTAAACATGCAAACCCTAAATTAACCCTTAAAACCTTAATTAAATCCTAAGACATAAAACTCTAAGTACCCTAAGACCCTAAACCTCAAACCCTAATTCTATATCCCTAAATTGTAAATCTTAAACTTAATTATACAAATTAAACTTAATCCCTAAACCCTAGATACAAACCTTAAAACCCTAAACCCGAAACCATAATTAAACCCTAAAACATATGCAAACCCTAACTACATACATAATCAAAAACCTTAAACCCTAAATCCTAAACCATAATTAAACCATAAACTCTAATTAATTCCATACCCCTAAACCTTAAACACTTAACACAAACCCTAATCAAAACCTAAACTCTAAGCCCTAAAATACAAACCCCAATCAAACCCTAAACTCGAAGTATACCGTAAACCCTATATACAAACCCTAATTAAACCCTAAACCCTAAACCTAACTACTATTAACCTTAAACCCTAAATACATAAACCTTATTAATCAAACCCTAAATCTTAACCCTAACAACTATCAATCATAAACTCTAAATCCTAAACCTTAAACCTTAAACCCTAAAACCCTAAAACCCTAAACCCTAACCTTAACAACCATTAATTCTAAACCCTAAACCCTAAATACAAACCCTAAACCCTAAACCCTAATTATACCCTAAATCCTAAATACAAACCCTAATTATAACCTAAATCTTAATTAAACCCTAAATATAAACCCTATTAATTAAACCATAAACCCTAAACCTAACTGCCATTAACCCTAAAACCTAAAACCTAAATACAAAGCCTAATTAAATCCTAAACCTTAAGCAAACCCAAAGCTCTAATTAAACCCAAAACCCTAAATGCAAAACCTAATTAAATCCTAAACGCTAAACCTAATTTATAGCCTAAACCCTAAACCCTAACCTTAATCTCTATGTACCTTTAACTCTAAATCCTAAACCCTAAATGCAAATCCCATACCCTAAATTTCAATACCCTAATACTTAATTAAATGCCCTTAAACCATATTAATTCTAAATATATCCTTAAACCCTAAAAAAATTCTCAAACCTTAATTAATCATAAAAAGGTCTAAATTAATCCTAAAATAAATCCCTAAACCCTAATATTAAATTGATTCAATTAATGCCCCTAACCATGTGCTAATTTCAAACCTTAAACGCTAAAGAAAAATCTCAAACCCTAAATTTATGTTCAATACCCTTAATCCCTTAAAAACCATAAATCCTAATTCTATATCCCTAAAACCTAAAAGAAAAAAAATCCAAACCCTAAAACAAAAAAAAAAAAATTCTAATACACATATTCTAAACTCTAAAAAAATCTAAACCTAAAAACCCAAAACTTCTAAAAAAGTGACTAAAAGGCAACTGCAATCAAATCTCTTAAACATTTTCAACTAAAAGGTGACCAATATTTATGCAATTGAAACTTTTAGTCGCTTATCAATCGCAATAAAAAGTGAACTTCTTTAATTCCGACTAATTAACGACTAAAACACATAGCAACTGAAAGTTAGTCATTATTTTTAGTTGCTATTTTGCATTTGTTTTGTAGTATTGTAACATACATTATATAATTCTAAAAAGAAAAAAGTTTGCTTTTGCTTCAGTTAGAATGCAAGAAAATTTTCTCTTACAAATTTTATAAAGAAATGGATTATAACTAATTACCTAATAGTGTGCATATATATAATTCAAGACACTAGTGATTTTTTTTTCTCTTTTCCTATATGAGAATAAGATAAATAGTTGTGCCTAGTTCACATTCAAGTCGATTCTACTAGCTAAGCTACTAGCTAGATTAAAATGAGGCCATTTCCCATCATCTATTTTCCAAAGCCTTAATAATTTAGCAAATTTCCCCATTCACCTATTATGGGGCAGGAAAGTTATAGTGCATGCAAAAATTTCCAATAGCTAATGGTACAAAAAAAAAAATTAATATTCCTCCCTTCTATTCAACTCTACACATTCGCTCTATCAGACTTAGGGACCTCAAAAGTTGCTATACATTTTTGCTACTTTGGATGTATTCATTATTGATAGTGTTTGGTGCAGTTCTTGTGCGATGGGGGCAGCCGCTTGGCTTTGAATGAGTATAAATGCCCACCCTTGTCTGAAGAAAGGTCATTTATTACTTGATTGCTCATTAGCTTTGCAGACAGAAGTATCGGCTCTTACTTCGGCTCTTTCTGGAGCTATTCAGATAGCTTAAAGGCTTGATCTTCAGATTATCATTGTGCTCATTGATTGTTTGTAGGTATTTGCTGTGCTTCGTGGTAACATCTTGCTTAGCCCTACTCTAGTCAATTTGTTTCAAGAAGCTCTAATGCAAATGGAGAAACTCACTCACTGCTCAATGGTGATATTTTCTTGAGAGCGTGTCTCTCCAGGCCATGAACTAGCTGCTCCTCTTTTCCATTAACTTGTTTTTTAGCTTCTGAGTATAATATATATGAATATGTGTGTGTGTGTGTGTATTACTATGAATTTTAGCTTGTTTGCCAAAAATAAGACTTCTTACCAGGCAAAAGTGCCACCGTTGCCCCGTGAACTTTAAACGTTTACTTGCACCTAGCCACTGAACTGTTTTGTGCGACAGACTAACCCCTTAACATTTCCAAATGTGCCCAACTAGTAACTGAGGTATTCATTTGAAACTTAACTTATGTTAATATATATTACCTTCTCCGTTCTTTTGATGTGTTGTTTGGATTTTAAGAGCTGTGAGGCAGATCTGTTGGTCCAATGTGTGGTGTGGTTGAAATTAGTCTGTTTGCAATAATACTATTTATTCCTAAAGGCAAAAACTTAATAAGTAAATGATATTGCTTAATCCAATCCATGTTTTTGGGAACTAGTTTTTCCGATCACTGAAAAATAATCCATGATAACCATTTTTCACTTATAGTTTATAAATCATCATTTTCAGGTTTTGAATGTCTCTATCAAAAAAGAAGAAGAAAAAGAAAAAAAAACTCTACAATTTCTACATCAAAATGCTCTCGCACGCTTTTAACTATATATAAGTTTTACGTCAATGTGCTCGCTAGGTCTTGCTCTTGAATTTGCTCCCCTTGCGGCTTTATATGAAATGGATATGACTAAGAGCATGGTCAATATTATATGCTCAAGCGCTAGCCCTTGCTTAGCCATATTAACTTAAGAAAACAATCGCTTTTTTATATTCTCAAATTCTCCACACTCTATCCCTGTCACTTTGGCTTAATCGTTACGGACACCAACTTCGAATTCCCAACAGAAAAAAAAAAAGATAAATTCTACGGAGATCCCTTAATTTATTTTTTTTTCAAATGAATATCCTATATTAATATTATTTTATTGAAATACCCATCTTATATTTTGTGTTCAATTAGGTGCTTTTCGTTTATTAGACCTTTAAAACAGACGGAATTTGTTGACATAACATTAATTAATATTAAAATAAATATAAAATAACAATTTTAATTCTTGAATTTTTTTAACCTTTAAATCAGACGGAATTTGTTGACATAACATTAATTAATATTAAAATAAATATAAAATAACAATTTTAATTCTTGAATTTTTTTAATCAATAATTTTAATCCTTCTAAACTTCCAAAATATTAAGAATGAGCCCAAACTTTTGATTTTAACCTCGTAGACGCAAAAACTTTCAACAAACCAGAAGAGTCGGCACTTGATTTCGCGGATCTAGCGTCAATTTCTCTAGCCATTGATTTCTTCTCTCCCTATCTCGAATCTGGAGTCGATTTCTCTAGCCATTGATTTTGCGGATATGGAGAATATGGTATCATTTTAAGGCGGCCATCGATTTGTTCCTCATACCGGCGAAGGAAAGCGAATTCTTGGAGAGAGTGAGTCGAAGGATTTGGGTGGAGGGGCGGGCGATGGATATAAGATTGGAGGAGAGGGCGACAGATTCGGGGGTGGCCGCAAGTCACTGATGACGAGGCGACGATTCTGGTTAGTGGTTTAGGGATAGGCAGATGACGAGGCGATGATCTAGGTTGGCGATGATTTGAGTTGGTGATGATGGCTCCGGAATCGTTGTTTTGAATCACTAATGATGGTCCAGAAAGGGAGATCCGACAATCGAAGATCCGGCGAGGGTCACGAAAGGAGATCCGGCGAACAGACGCGAACGAAGATCCAACAAAGGTCGTGAACAGACTTCGGCGTGGCGAACAAACTTTGGAGATTCGGCGAGGGTCATGAACAGCCGTCGGGTTCACGAATAGACTCCGGCCCTGAGCTCGTTGGTTGGTGTCGATTCTGGCATTTGAAGTTGTAGATGAGTTCGGAAAGAGAGACAGACACAGAACTAGAGAGATTAGAGAGGAACGACAGCGTGCAAAATTTGGGGGCCAAAATTCTTGATTAGAAAAATTTGAGGACTAAAATTATTATTATTTATTTATTTTATTCTTAATTAATGTCACGTCATCAATTTCTGTTCGATTTAATAATAAAATGGACAGAAAGTACTCAATTGGGATACGTATAATGAGATAGGATACTTTGATAAGACAATCTTAATGAAGAGTACTCATTTAAGATAAAAAAATAAGCTAAGAAACCTCCAATAGATTTTACCTAAAAAGAACAATGAAAGCATCCCTTTCAGTTCCACCGCACCCCCAAAAAAATCTCAACTTTTACCTTGTTGATCCCAACTTTTTCAATCTAATGATTGGGCTCCACTTCTCGGTTAATCACAAAGCCAGACCTTTGATCTTTATGTTAGGGTTTTTCTGGTTGCTAGCATTTTCTCTTTCCCGGATTGTTCTTTGACATCTTTGAACAATTACAATTTTATTAATTTTGATTTAATCATTAATGAACAATCTTCAATATTTTATCCCTTTTCTTATAGAAGTAATTATTATAATTAATAAATTGGCCTATTGATTGATTATAGCTTTCAACCAAGTATGGGCTCCATAGTACTATAGTGTCCTACTAATTTGGAAGAATTTAGTTCTTTTTATTTTTGGTATATTTATCTTTTGCATGGATGTAAGTGAGCCAGTGAGGCACCGGTCCAGTTAGATATATATGTATCACAGGAATGTCGTTAGCAATCGTTTCAGGGGCGGATGCACTCGGTAAATATGGGGTCCAAGGACCCTTTTTAATATATATATATATATATTAATAAGTGGTATATAATTTTTTAGTTGGACTCCCTTTAAATTTGTAATGGACCCTTACCCTTCATATCATATACTGAGATGAAAAAAAATTAAAAAATGGATTTTTCTGCCTAGAAAAAACAAATTGTGGACTACATTTTTTTGTCTTCCATCATTTGTTTATTGGTCAAAGCCCTATTTGAAACACTAAATTTTCATGTTCATTTCTGTTAGGTATCAAATATTTTATTGTCTCACTTATTTCTCTTCAAATATATCAGATACTTTAAGGACAATTTTAGCACAACATAAGTTATGAGCTCAAATGGTAAAACAAAATAAGTGTAGGAGTTAAAAAGGACGTTATGCGTTTTTAAGAAACAAAAATCTGTTATCTTCGCCGCTTCTTTGATTCTCGCAATTCGCAAATTGCAATCCAATTGCATCTTCGCTAGTTGTTAAGTCTTTCTATGTATTTGAAAAGGAAAAATTATTGAGAATAACTAAATTTTATTCAGTAAAATTTTATACGGTGGTACTTATAACACTTAGATATCAACTTGGGAATTATATTATGGATGTGCTTGGAAGTGATAGGTTTATTAATTTGAAAGGATTTAAAGACATTGCAAAGAAGATGATGGAAACGAAAAGTATATTATTTAAACTCTAATATGTCTTCTTTTGAAGCTAGCATTGATTTTACTTGTGACAATATCAATTGTGGAACGGGCATTTTCAGCGATAAAGTTGATAAAGAGTAATTTACCAAATAAAATGAGTGATGAATTTTTAAATAATTATTTAGTGACATATATTGAAAACAATGTATTTAACAGTATTAACAATGACACAATTATGAGATTTTTTCAAGCTTTGAAAACTCATTGAGAACAATTGTAATGATATATATTTTTTTATCCTTGGAGCATATAAGCAAATTTATAAATTTCATTATGAAGTCTTGGTATTTAATATTTATGTATATATATAGATGGACCCCATTTGAAAAAGTTTTGGATCTATCACTGAATCCTTTTTTGTTGTCAGAGTGTACACATCGGACGTATTAATCAAACATATACATAGTGGAGATTTGTAGCTCAAATTAAAGAAGTGGGGAGTTGTAGTTAAACTTGAAGAATCGGAGGACTTGAGGCCTGAACACGATAGAGAGTGAATGCAGCGAACAATAAAATGTGTGAATAATAAAACGAGTAAATTTCATGAATGATCCATAACCTTTAGTCATTGTTTCCTTTTAGTCATTAACCTATTAAATGTTCTGTTTTAGTCCTAAACCTATAAAAATATTATGTTTTAGTCCTAAATCTAATGAGAACGTTTCATTTTGGTCCCAATTTAATAAAATTTGTTAACTCAAAGTATTTGTTTGATAATAATATTTTAGATCATAATTTAAACTATCTGGTAACTGTCTTACAATAAATTTAATCTGTAAAATAATTTTTTTATAGTTAATAAAAAATTTAAGTCACTTCTTTTTCCTCTCTTTAAATTGAACTTATTTCATTCAGGAAGAAAAAAACTATTAATTTAAATTTTCTATTTACTGTTAAAAAATATATTAAACTGTTTAAATTTACTGGAAGACTGTTACCGAATATTTAAATTAGTACTTTAAAAGTTTCTATCAGGTAATTATTCTGAGTTAATGAATTTCATCTAGTGAGGGACCAAAATGGAACAATTTTAATAGGTTTGGGACCAAAACAGAACATTCGATAGGTTAGGGACTAAAAAAATAATGACAAAAGGTTAGGGACCATTTGTGCAATTTACTCATAATAAAACGCAATTGATCCCTATAACATCACTCTTCAGCTCAATGTACCAATAGGAAAGTTGGGGTGAAAGAAATATTGTTGGAGAGAAAATGTGAGGTGGTGAGGGCTTGTTCTTGGTAAGGAACGATATATAAGATGAGATGTTGGCCGAGGAGCAGCTTTCTTTATAGGGAGACACATAAGTGCTACAAGAGAGAGTCATATATGATGTGAGAGTATCCAAGAGATCCTTCTACTCTCATTATTTTGTATACGAGCAATTTATTGCCCTCAACAGGGAAATTAATTGCCTAGAAAGGTTGTAAATGTATGTTTATTGTGGAGAAATCAAACAACGTAAAAATCTTGTGTTATGAGCGTTTGTGTTTCAATTGCATGCGTGATTGTGTTTGCGATGACCACATATTTGATCAAGCTATTTTTTTATTTAAAACTGCTGGAAGGCATAGTTTATATTACAAGAAACTTTTGACAAAGAGACATCCTTAGGATTATTCTAGCTAGATGACAAAAGAAAATACAAATTCAATCCCTGCAACTAATTTGTAGCTAATTCTTTAATTGCTTCAACAGTAAGGAATGGTTTGTCCTACTCTCCTATTAGATTCCCTAATCTGATCAATCTTTTCCTCACTTTATTCTTCTGCTTTGGAGCAACTCTGACTCATCCCAACTTCTTTCCCAAAAGCAAGAGCAGGCTTATTTCCAATACAAAGTCACTACTTTATTTTACAAAGCTATATTTTACGAACAGTTGTAAGAGTTCTGCAATCAATTCACTCGTCACACCTATTCGTAAAATTTATTTTTGTAAAAAAAAAAAATGTGGAGCGGCAACCAGGCAACCGACACGTGTCATCATGAGGTTGAACATGTGCTTATGAGATTGGAGTGGAGCTCTTAATATGCCCACTCATGAGGAAGACTTATCTCTTGGCGTTTCGTGGCCGGCGCCGTCCTCACCTGGTGCTTTTGCTGTGAATAGGTACCAATGTTGCGGTTGTGCCTCCCACTCCCAAAAGCATCTGTAAGAAAGCAATTCAAAAAGTTGATGGGACACTTTTTCAAGAGATTTTGGTATATTACCATATTATTCACAAATTATGCAGACCACTTGTATTAGATGATAAACAAGCATTCATACATTTTTCAGGGTTTATTCTTCTTTTTTTTTCTTTCGTTTTCTTTTTAAGGTCACTTTAGGAGGATGAGTTAGGTACCATGTTGTGGAGGAAAACTACCATCAAGTCTTGATGGAACACCCATCTTCTCAAAGTGGAGCTTTAGGGCTTGAACCACCCTTGCAGGTATAAGGACTGTGGAACATCCTGACCAAATCAGGAATACAATTTTGTTAAGACAGACCCCAAATAATAATTTTATTAGATATTATGAATGTCAAAATTAAAAGCTTCTGAAAATGGGATTTTATTTTTTCTTCTCCTTGCCCATAATTCCCTCTTAAAACAACAAGCAAACAGACAATTACCAAGTGGACCACATAAGAAGATTCCTAATAATCTATCAAACTCTTGGACAGAAGCAAATAGTCAGAACATTAGTTGATGCAAAAGGAATCTTTCTTCTTTGGAACTTGAAATAGGAACAAACCCTGCAGATAACTGATGGTCCACTTACCAGTTACTGCTTCCACTAACCAACCCACCAAACCAAACCAACCCTTCACCCAAACACCAACCAGAGATCATAGTGGACAAGAGGGAGCATTTCAGTTCTCTTTCTCCAGGAGCAAGCCAAAGCACCAAAAAGGGACGTCAGACCCTAATTTGATGGACCAAGCTAATTGAACCTAGACACCTATTTGGAGTCACCCAAGCAAGACACAAACATTTGGTCTTAGAACCTTCCTCAATCAACTGAATATGTTGAGAGTTCAACATCACAAATAAGTATCGTATTTCTATCTCCTTCCTTTAATTCTTTTCTGATCTCAGTGAACATACTTCGATCAGATCAAATAAACATGACCTGAGCGATGAAGTAACAGAGATTGTTACCTTGTTTATTTCGTGGCTCTTGAGAAGTGCCAACTCCACGAGGCAAGAACACACCAGTTCCACAAGAATTGTTCTTAGAACCAGGGGCATTAAGAAAAACAGCTCTTAGATCAGAGCCTGCCGACTGCTGATTCCTCTGTTTCTGGTGCAGAGCATGCAAGTTGTTGCCGCTTGCAACTTTCTGACATTTGTTGACTTTCACAAACTCTCTCACTTTGCTCTGGTATTGGTCCCCTGTTTGCTCTTTCCCCACCTGTTTAATAGCCTTTTCTTGTTTGAGCCTGTAATACTGCCCACAAAATAACATCCAAGTTAGCAATAACTAGAGATGAATTAACTAATTAGTTGATTGATTAAGGGTAATGATGATGAACCTGACTAGCACGGATTTGGTAATCAATAAGGGCCTGTTTGGATTGAAAAGTAGCATTTGAATTCCCAATCGTTATTGGGACAGAAGTAGTGGGTTTGTTGACGGCTCTTTCTTCATCAGTCTTCTTTGTCCTCTCAAAGTTCTCAATCCCAAGAGGCGGCGAGGGTTCTCTAGAAGGCCCCGGCGGACTCTCCTGGTCCGAACCCAGAGGAGACCAGAGGGTCGATTGAGGCGAACCAGACAGACTCCATGTCTGTAAAAACCCCCCCACAAAAGAAGCAAAAAGGAAAAAAAAAAAAAAGCCATAAAAATCATAACTTTCCAACGAAAAGGAAAATCCCAAAAGCTTAAAACCCATAAAGCAATTACATTTTCATGTTTCTCCTCGTCTTGAAGCATGTATTGAGCCATCCGGTGAGTCAACTCAGCAATGTAATCATCGTCGTCCTCGTCTTCCCCTGTCCCGGAGCTGCTGGAGGCCTGCTCAGATTCGGCCGGCGAGCTAAACTCTGAACTAAGCGACAGAAAAGACGCGTTTGGGCAGATGGGCCAGGCGCCGGTGACGGTCGATGCACGGATAACGTCAGCCGGGTCTTGTTCGGCAACAAACCGAGAGGAAAGCAAGGCCTCACACTTGTCCTGGTCAACCGCCATGGTTCAAGAGCTCGGGAGGTCTCGACAGCGAATGATTGGTGCAGTTATTGATTGAGGTTGCGTGGTGGACAAGATACAACAGGGGGAGCAGAGGAGATTGATTGATGAAGCTGAGGCTGTGAGGAACAAAACAACGGTTTAAAGAAACAGAGAGACGGAGATGATTTTATAGAAAGATGGGGCTACGGGACAGAGTGCTAGGTGAGGCCGTCCATCAGCGTCTATGTGGTCCCTTGTTTTTTTCTATGACCTCTAATAGTTGGCTGTTGGAGTCCAAAACTTCCGGTCCGCGTCGCTACGATGGCTCCAATGGAGAGTTGCTTTTGTGATTCGTAATAAGATACAGGTAAAATTATTTAGAAACGGCTAAGCTAAAAGTTTTCAAATATTTAGTATTCAGATTATTATTAGATAGTTTTTTTATCCTTTTTTTTATGTTTATCTCTGACATTATTACTAAACATACCCTTAGAGATGCATAAAAAAGATGCTTTGTGTTTATAAAGATACTATTTTGAATTTGAGAAGTCAAAAGATTTTTAGATATTTAAATATGCATGTTATTCAAACTTTTTTTGTTGTAAATTTGAAAAATAAAAATAGAAAATCTTTTCCGCATCTAAATGAACCTTTAATGCCTGATATGATTTATATTTTTCAATGAATAGTTATATCACTACAATTCAGTTGTGGGTAATAAGATAATAGTGGTATTTTTTCAGAAAACTAGATAAGTTTAAATAATCAGATGTCAAATAGTTTCATATTTATCTCTTGGGGTCTATGAAACATTTCTAATCGTAATACTTGCAGCTTTAATGATTTGAAAGAATCTATACGTATACGTAATACATGATACTAGAAAGCACTCAAAATTGAAGATTCCATAGAGAAATATATGCATGTGTTGTTTGAATTTTCAAGGGATAATTACAATTTATCTCCTAAGGTTTAGATGAAATTACACTTTACCCCTTTTATTTTAGAAATATATACTTTGCCCCTGACCTTTTAATATAATCTGATGGTAGTTTTTGAAATTTTAATTTAGATATTATGATAGCTATCTTTTAGTAATTTTAATATGTATGATATTTTTTTTATAGTTAACAGACATTTTAAATTATTAGTTTTTTCTTTCTGTATTTCTTTCAAGTTTTAAAATAGTATTTTTTAAATGTAAATTAATTATCAAAAAATATTATATTAGATTGAAATTGATTGAAAATGACAACTGTGCAGTCTAAATTAAGATTTCAGAAGTTTTTGTTAGATTGTATTAAAAAGATAGGGATAAAGTATATATTTTCTGAATAGAAGGGGCAAAGTGTAATTTCACCTAAACCTAAATGGACAAATTGTAATTAACCCAATTTTCAAATGAACTCCACGTAGATTCTTCTTGAAGGGTTAAATTGTATATGTGGCCCTTTACATTTTATTATTGTCCTATTTTGGACCCCAATCTTAAAACCTTGTATGGGAAGTTTTCAACATTAATTTTTTATTCTATTTAGACATTTGAAAGATGGAAAATGTCAAAATTAACGAAATTGGCCACATGGCTCATTGGTGTGGGACAATTGGCCTCGTGGTGCAATGAATTAACTCTAATAATGACGTGGAAAGAAAGAAAACTAATAAAAAAGGAAATATGAAAAAAGAAAAATAATGAAAAAGAGAAAGAAATTGTATCCCACCTCTGTCCGCCAATCCCGTTGACTCTTCCAACCTTACCCACTGACTCCCCCATCCGCTCACACCAAAATTGAGCAATCGAACGAGCAGCCAATCCCCTCCACCTCTGTCCTCCAATCTTCTTAGCCTCCGTCGACCAAACGAGCCTCCACCTTTGCAATCCTTTTCTGTATCCCTTAAAAGCAGTTTGCGAATCTTCTGCCGTTGCGAATCTGCTTCCACCCGTTCTTCCATTCTTTTGTTGTCTGCCATTCGCAAATCTCCTACCATTTTAAAACTCCTGCTGTCGCAAATCTCTCATCATTGTGAATTCCCCTTCCGTTCCCGAATCTCCCACCCTTAGATTTCACCTACTAACCTTGTCAGAGATGAAGACAATGTACAAGCCTCGATTTCACCTCTTTCGCTTTCTATTTTGTCGGAGACGAACAACTGCAGTAGCGAGAAGGCGTGAAGATTTTTGGCCGATCTGTTTTTTTTTTTCCCTTTTTTATCAGTTTTCTTTCTTTTTTTTATTATGCCACTGTGGCAAATCATCCCATGTTGGCATGTCACATGGTTAGGTCCGTCAATTTTAACATTTTTCATCCTCTAAAGGTCTAAAATAAAATAAAAAATTGAGATTGAAGACTTCACATGCAAGATTTTAAGGTTGAGGTCCAAAATAGAACAATAATAAAATGTTATGGGTCACAGATAGAATTTACCCCTTTTTGAAGCATATATTTCCACACTAGGAAAAATTCATCAGGGGTCCATTATCTTTTTTTTTTGTCCCAAATAAGTACCATACCTTAAGGCTATCATACCAAAGTACTATACTTCATATTGTATGTTTTAATTAGGTATTTTCCGTTCATGTCACCATCAAAACAGATGAATTTTACTAATGTGACATTAATTAACATTAAAAATAAATTTAATATTATAATTTTGGTGCTTCAATTTTTTCCAATCAATCATTTTAACTCTCAAAATTTTTAAGTCTCAGAATCAATCTAACCCATCTTCCTCTCACCATTGTTCCCATTTCGGTAAGTCACCACCCTAGTTTCTCTCTCAGTTGCCGGCAAGGCGAGCAAATGTCCCAATCGCAAAGAGTCGAGGTGAGCGAGTAAGGAGACGATACAATCACAGAGAGGTGACAACGAAGCAATACTGGAAAACGACACTAGATTCGGCAAAATTGATGGCAGCTACAAATGATGTCTCCTAACTCTGACAAAATCAACTGCTCCATCGGATTTGTGTTTGATTTCCAGTTGGATTCATGTTGAAGGTTCGATTTTCAGGTTGAATTCATGTTGAAGGTTTGATTTCTAGGTTCGATTCGTTGGATTCAACTCTTGAAAATCTTCTACTAGAAAGATCAATTCGCCTTTTGTCACACCCAAACTTGCCCTTGGCCCATTCGGGCCCGATTACTTAAACACGTAGTGGAATTTTTCACAGAAGGGGCATTTATTATTACTTAACCAAACATATGGGCACGACCCCAGGATACTTACCGGTACTAGCTCGTTAAGTTCTTATTTAATAAAGGTGAAGTTTGGGTGCTCTAAAAAACAAGCTAGTGCCTATGTGGAATTTAGTGTTCATTTCATGATCTTTATCATGGAACACATTCCACCTTAATAGACTCTATTCCCACAAACTTCTATACTTCATAAGCCTGCACAAGGAAGTCCACACCATTAGCTTGATTCACAAGCAATCTATACCATAAGAGACACTTATATACATATATATATATATATATATATATATATTGAGCAATACTGTACACATACCCAACCCTTAACACAACAGAAAGAGTATTCCAATACTCTTAACTTGATCTTTCAAGCAATCATTTTCCTACAAAAGTAGATGAGGGCGGGTGAGTTATAAAACTCAGTAAGGAATCCGGTGGCATCCAATGCCTAACTTAGTGAGGTATTTCTTATGGCTTCCAAAGCCTACATATGGCTTCCAAAGCCTAACTTATGCCAAGAACGTAATGGCAATTATTCCATGTTCCTGCAAAGAAAACACTAAGACAAAGAAAACACAAGATACATACATATAACAATAATAATCATAATCGGGGGTTAGCATGCACAACCAAAACAGAAAAGCACACAAACACACACACCACTTAACACCATTCCGGATGGGCAAAGCAAGCATAAACATTACACACAATTCCAGTCGACCTTTCTTTATCTTATACCGTACTGAGCTCCTTAGCTTGGGAATCGAGTTGGCCAAACTCAATTCCTAGCCGTAATGCTTGCACAGAACTCATGAGTAAACAGAGTTGCCGAAGCAACGATACTTAGCCCACTTAGCACTATGTGCCTGAATACTCACAAAGTGAGTATAAGAAATCCTCACACAGAATTGCCGAAGCAATAAAACAACTTAGCCCTCTTATGCACTCCTAGGATCACATGGTTCTTTGACCATCACCTAGGGGCCCGAATACTCACAAACAAAATCATGGAACAAAGTGAGTATAGGAAATCCTTACCATACTCTTAGTAACCTTTGCTCAATTCCTTTACCTTTTCTTACTTTATTATTGTTAAAACTTGTCTTTTCCTTAATGGACCTATAAAGCCCAAAACACTAACAAGTTATCTACTTGCTTTTCATTAACTTAAAAACCATAATTTACCAAGAATACTTGGTGTAATTTACATAACCTCAACTTAAGGAGGTAAGGCCCAATTTAACCATTCTTTGTACTTAAGCCCAAATTAGCCTATCTTGTATTTAGGCCCAAATTAGGCTTTCTTGTATTTAGGCCCAAATGAACTTAGGAGCCCAAGAACACCATGAACAAGTGTTCAAGCCCATGCAATTTCTCCATAATCACATGGCAGAATTTATGGCTCAACATTTCTCTTAATTTTCAAGCTCATATGTTCATAGAAACTTACATATACCAAGAACACTTGGTTTTAACTTAAAGAATTCAAAATGAATCCTTGGCCGAATTTATGCTTTATTCTTCCATCTCATCTTAGTTCCATATATCTCTAGGAACCCATAATTTCCAAGAACACTTGGCTAACTTACAAACATACAAAACAATAACATGGCTGAATCTTTTAGCTTACAAAACTTCTTCATTTTACATCCATCTTTTTGGCTCTTTCCTAGAACATCCATAAGGGCTTGTTTAGTACCAAGAACACTTGGTTTAAGCTCACTGATGCCAAGATAAAGGCTTGGCCAAATATATACCATTGCTTTTCATCCATCCTTTACTTGTTTTTCTTGCTTAGGATGACCATAAAAGCTCAAAAGTACCAAGAACACTTGGTTTAGAGCTTCACAATGCCAAGAACATACTTGGCCGAATTTTCTTCTTTGCTTGGAAACCTTCAGTTGATCTTTGCTTTGTAGGCTTCTAACGCTTCATAAACACCAAGAATACTTGGTTTATCTTCCAGAAAGTTCAAACATGAACTTGGCCGAATTTCTTCAAAATGGTAGCATGGCTAGAATTTCTATTTGATTTTTCTTCGATATCTCACTTGATTTCTTGCTTTGGATGGCTTTGCAAGCTTAAGAATACCAAGAAAATTTGGTTGAACTTCATGGCTGCCAATAATATATCATGGCCGAATTTTAGAGGAGAAGAAAGGGTTAGGAGCTTAAGAAAAGAATATGGCCAAATTTTGATGAGAGAAGGAGAGAGTTTGGAGTGTGTTTTGAGTGTTTAAATGTGAGAGAAGATAATAATGAATGGTGAGCAAGAGTGGCCGGCCATGAGAAGGTAAATGAAGTGAATAATGTGCTTGGAATGAGTGGGAGACAAGATTAAAGAAAAGAAGACTAATTGGAAGACTTTTGGGTAAGTTTGGTAGAAATAGTCAAAAGTAAGTGAAGAAAGAATTCAAGGTGATGACTAATGGTGGGAGGTGGATTAAAATAATTGGATTTGGAGGGAGGTGACATAAAATATAGGAAAATGGAGGGGAATGGCCGGCCATAGCATCCTAGGCCATTAAAATGGCCTAATTCCCCCTTTAGTCCTCCATATTTTTTATTTTGGGCAATTGAGCCCAATCACTAAAAATCCCTTTATGCCATTGAGTTCCTTAACTTTAAATTTCACCATTTCATTATTAATATTCTTAGCCTAAGCCAAGCTTAATTTCAAGGGTGTCCAACACTCACATAAACCCAATTCCTCACTTAAATAATGTCTCCCGAGCTCAATGAGCTTAATTCCCTTTTTAAAAAATTTTCTGAGCCCTTTTTATCTCCATAATCCGAGACTTAAATACTCGGGGTTTTCACTGCATTACACCTTCGCTATCAGATTGAAAAAATTTAGGAACTAAATTTGTTATTTTTCATTTCTTTTAGTATTAAACAATGCCACGTTAGCATTTTTCAACCAACTTAACGGTGAAATTAACAGAAAATATATAATTGGGATACATAATATGAGATAATAGACTTCAATAGGACAACCTTAAGATATTATACTTATTTGGAACAAAAAAATAAGCGAAAAGATCCCTGGTGGGTTTCACCCTTTCTATGCTTGATACAAGCATATAATCATAAAATGGTATTAGGTACTTTTTTTAACAGAAAAAATAAATATTATTAATAAAAATAGAAAATACAACTCTGACTTCCAAATAGATACTGGAACAATTCATTCTTAATAAACCCCCTAAAAATAAACTAGAACATATACACTTTCAAATTATATAATAAATCAAAAGCCTTTTCTAAATCACCAAAGCAATCGTTACAATCGTAAGTTTTTAAATGGGTCAAAGTTATTTTTTGGCTAAGATCTAGTAATATGTTCAAGCCCCTTGAAGCCTCACCCTTGGTCATTAGATTACCTTTTTTCAGAACTTGTATCTTATAACTGATTTTCAATATCAAATTAAATAAATTAAAACAACTAAAACAAAATGGTATTAGGTGGTATTTGAGATAGTATTAAACACTATAACACTATGAAACATCTTGAACATTGTATAAAATTTTTAAAGAGTCTAATATTTTTTATAGGTGCCTAAGATAGTATTTATAGTTTCTAAGAAATATTTCTTTATGAGTGACTAGTTTCATAAATGAGTAGCTATATTGTGCAAGTTGACCATTGTAAACACCTTTACTAATCCATAAATCACTGCATCTAAAATAACATTTTTCTATAAAAATAAATAACATTTTACAAAAAAATAAAATTTTATGAATGGAACAATGTTTTTTACTAAAAAAACAACAACATATGTGAATGCAAATGTGAGAGAACCTAGAAAACAAATATTGCTTATATATATAGTAGCATTTCATCACATTTTATTAATAACATACTAATTATAAGATAATTATAACAACATTTTAACAAATTCTTATAAACAGGATAACCTTCATTATTGAAAGAAACAACATTATATGAAACAACAACCATTATGAAATAAACAACAATTGTGGCATAAGAAAACAATGATCGTTATGTGGGGAATAACACTAGTAGAATCTAGTGAACAAATGTTATTCATATACATACATACATACAACATATTTCCCTTGTCTCAATTTCTATAACCTATTTGTTTTTTCACACAATTTAAGGTAATTTTTGACTTTTTAATACCTTTGCAAACATTACCCTCACAAAAGCATTTACTGTATTTGCGTATAAAACATTAACTTTTTTAGGACAATATAGGAAATTAAATGACTATTTATTGCTTCCGTAGAAAAAATGGTTCATAATTTTCGGACATATCAAAATAGAAAGTAGCCGATATAATTCAGGATGCACACTTGAAGTGTGCGCATGCATGTATATATATTAACAATAACTAAATCAACCAAATATTTTAACAACAATTAAATCAATCTTAATATTCAAAATGATATTGAATTCGTACAAACAAATCAATCATAATAAGAAAAAGGATATTTTCATTGCAAGCAATTATTTTTTTGTTATATCCGATTAAAATGAGCAAGGAATTCAAAAACCTTTTGGATGGAAACGTGACGTTTTGGTAGCTTTTATTTCTTAAAAGAAAAAAACAAGAGGACCGTATGGGGTGAGGGCAGAAACCCGAAAGGGGGTGGGGAGGGTTGGTTATTATGCTTACATACATCATTTCTCCATGGTTTTCATTAACACAGAAATCTAAATTGTCCAAAGCTCTCCCGAATCCTAACATCTATTAACTCTATTCACAAAACAATTTTAAGCTCCGTATTAATTAAATCACTTTTGTTTTAATTCTCACTACTGACGAGATTCCTTCAATTAAAATCATGTATAGGTAATAGGTCTTACGTCGTACCAGACTTTGTTCTCGAACCTAAAAGGATGGTTTGGACATGGACAAGGGCAATAAAGCAACAACGAATTCTGCTTTTGATAAATTAAAAAAGAATTAAATTAAGAAACATGACTTTCGAAATAAAAAAAAAAAAACATACAACCAGCTGATTTTCGTAAAATTATGATATTTCAGTTAAATATTTATTCTGAATTACAAATTTTGATTTGGTTGCTAATTAATTAAGCCACGCATATCTCACATCCAAGTTTCTAATAAAAATAGGTCATGATCATTTCCAAGGTACCAAGATCTTGAGCTCATGGAGGGAACGAGAATATTCTGATACTACTTAAATCTACTTTGTGATAGACAAAACTCCAAGAACGAGGGCAAGTCTAAATAGAAAAAGTTAAAGCATATTAAATAATGTAGATGGAGTCTAATCAAGCACTTTAATATGAATAAAAAATACTTTGGAATGCATTAAGCTCATGGAAATTAATTAACGCTTTTTTCCGATTGGGCATATTTTTATGGGAGGAAAAAATATATATAAAAAAACAAAAACTCAGATGAGAGCGGTGTAAGTTTATTGTCAGGTGAAGAATATTCTGGATGAAAAAAATACTAAAGAAATAAACAAATTACGACATAATATATGTTGAGAATATTAAATTTAGAAATATTACAACAACATATAATTAATAATTGTTGAACCTATGATCATTCTTCTTCATTCTTTCCAGCTCTTAATTTACAGGTATCGACCTACCATTCGTTAGGGAGGTTGTGTGTGCTCTCCAACAAAGAGAGGTTAACGAAGCAACTGATATTCTATTGTTGTTGAAATGGATACGAAATATTGGACCTATAGCTAGTTAGGCCACTCTTATTTTTTTCTTAATTGGATCCACAATGTTGTTGTCACGTCCTGATAAGTTTAGACCTAACTAAATCAGAAACAGTTGTGTTTTTCTTTTTTTTAATCATATTAAAATTTTAATTTATAGGTCTCTTCAGAGCTAAAAGTTTGAATTTTCTACCACGAATCAGTAACATCAACTTGGGTAGAACAGTTTAGATAGTTATATATATATATATATAGAATTTGTATGTGATGAAAAGGGAGAATGGAGGACAACATCTCAGGCAGATCATTTTGTATTAATTTTAATTGTGTATTATTTTTATATAAAGTGATGATTTGAATTTAAGATTTTTTTAGAATGAAGTGAACAAATCACGCTGAGCTTGTATATTTGCTTGTTTAATTGACTTTTTATAAGTTTCATTTTATTGTCTTTTTTGCATATATAGTAGATACGAGATTTATTGCTCCGTGCATTGCAAGGGGTGTTATGTCAATAAATATAATATTAAAAAATCTCACAATCAATAATAAACAAGTTCTAACCATAAATCTGTAGTTTTAATTAAAATTTTACTTTAATTCAGTTGTACATTCGTCTTTCTCTATGTCATGCTTATAATCGTTAAGATAATTAATTAAAAGAAAGTTATACACGCCTTGGTACCATCTATGTTTTTTTTCCTCATAAAAAAGTAATCCACCAAATTTTTTTTCACGTTTTGTCAACTCATATTCCAGTATTTACTATCGAGGATAAATTTATTTTAAGACGATTGATGATCAATTTAAATAATCATAAAGCAAATTGCTTGATTAACCATAGAGTTTCCAAAAAGAATAACTCAAGCAATCCTATAAAAGCTGATCATCAACAACGAAAAGGTATAAAAAGACCCTTACTTTGGCCAAGAAAATAAAGGAAAGATTGATGAAAATATAAAACTGCATTTGATAAGGCAAAAAATAATGTTTTGAGGACATAAATATCCCAAATTGGGGGTCAATTGTCAGCAAGGGAAGTATGAGGGCACAAAAGGAAAATTACAATATATTAGGGACCTCTTTTCAACTTTTTCCTTTTTCTGTTTTCTGCATCTTGTTGGCTGGTTATTGTAGGTTTTTTGCCTCACTGTTAAATGAATCGTGAAGTTGTGATTGTTTTACAATAATTGGTTAATGTGAGTATGTTTGTAATTTTTTTTTTAAAATAGATACTCCCTCATCTCTTTTGAATCGATTCTCTAGGTACAAAAGTTAAAAAATGTGTAACTTATGTTGTTTTTGTTTTTGTTTTTAATTTTTTTACTCTTGAGACTAAATTTTTTTTAAGAACTAGCTACTTTTTATTTTTTTTTAAGTGAGAGCTTGAATGAGGATTAGAAAAGAATATATATATATTTTAAATTTATGCAGTGAGAGTTTAAATTATGATAGTAAAGTATATTAAATGTTAAAAACTTTTTAAAAAGAGAAGCAAATTCAACTTCACACAGTCCAAAAAAACTATATTTATTATTATTTTTATATAGAATGAGTAAAATAAGTTGAATTATTCTTGGAATTAGATATTGTATTAGTTAATGTCTAACTTTCTTTTATTAGTTTTATCTATGTGTAAAATAATGACAACCGAGATGTTGCATCCCACCCATAGCCATAGGTTCGATACACACAAGTGGAATCATTGTTCCACAGTTCCACTCAGATGTTCTGATACAACTAAACCGTGACGGCCTGGTTTTTTTCCTCCATTTATGTAGTTACTTTATTGTATTCTTGGCTCAGGCACTTATTTGCCTTTTTTTTTTGTTATTTAGAATAATTACAATTAAGATGTATTATAATTTATTGTGGAAAAGTTTGAGGTGCAGTACTTGCCGCACAAAATGTAGAGGGTTTGAGTTGGAATTTAATCATTCATACATTGCATGGTTTATGGGGAGTGCAAAGTCACTTATCTTCGAACCTAGGCCAGCGCCTGTTGTTTGGGTTGTGTCGGCACTTCTTTTGATGTATTGTAACTCTTTGCTCAGAGTTCTTTTTTTTTTTTTTTTTAATTTAGAATCATTATAAGTATAAAGGATACGAATTTACTATAGGAAAATTTAGAGAATGTAGTATTTGTTTCATGAAACCCAACAGGTTTGAATTGGAATCCGATTACTTCTAAATGTTTGGCTTTTGTAAGGAGTGCTGGATGGCTTGGATTTTGACATGCTGCTTGGGAGATGTTCTTTACTGGCAACCTACTTATGGAGGTGAGAGAACAACTCTGCCTCATAATTGTTTTCTAATAAAACATTTTGTTGGCAATTTTTTTTTAAAAAAAAACAAAGAGCAAAGAAAGCCGGCAACTTTTCTTCATTTTTTTACTCAATTAATTGTGTTGGAAACAATAGTGAACTTCTGTATTTGCTTGTTGAACGTTTATGGTATAGGCTTTTAGCTAAAACCAAAAAACCATGGCCAGTCGCAATTAACGAGAAAGTTATTCAATCTGTCTTCAGATTACAAAGCATAAAACAAGTATTAACCATAATGAATTAATTAAATTCAACTCTGTTTTGATGTGAATAGCTTAAGGTTCGAATTAGGAACTAAACTTGAACTCGATATATATGAAATTATTGTGAACAAGCCGTCTTGTACGCAAATATACTGTAGGACCGATGTTAAATTGCAGGACCACAGCAAATGAACGTCACCGTAGCTAGGTCTAATTTTTTTTGTAAGGTTCTAGTTGTTCCTTCTCTAATTTTCTTGTGCCTTCCATTAGTCAACAAATTCGCCCGCTTGTGACGGAATGGATTCGGTGAGGGCAGAAATTGCGCTTTCGTTCTTTAAAGGTTTTGTTTCTGTTGGTGATTAGGTGCTATCATCTGCCATTCTTTGCGTCATGCAGCTAATTAGGATTCAGATCCTGACTTATATAAAATTAAATTTTCTTATGTAAGTTTAGGTTAAATGAGTTTGCGGATGTGGTGTGGACTAGGTCATATATACATTATATATCTTACACCTGTCCCCCATCAAGCTTCTAAATGTTATTGAAAAAGACAAAAATTTTGTTCTTAAGTTCAAATTTAAGCCCTAATCTGTAATGCATAAGACATATATATAGTCTCTTCTACTTTGACTGGTTCCTTGTTTCACCAATTTGTAAAATTGGACACATAACAATGTAAGTGCTGAGAAGCCGTTGTCACTTGACTGACTTCTGGTAAACTTGAATATTTTTCTACATTCAATGTTACTTTAGATTGTTACATGTCCAGAGGTGTAAAATAGTGGTGAAATATGCACAGGTTGTGTCGCTTAAGCTTGTTCCAATTCTTGAGCTATGGACACAACTGCAACTAAGTTAGCACGTGCGAGCGCAAGTTTCTTAGAAAAAAAAAAAAGAATTCATTAATTTATCAGTCAACAACTATATATTTAATTCTAATTAGGTGACGTTCCGTGCATGTTTCACCTCCCTTAGATTCGTGGCAAGTGCATTCAGAAGCTTTAAACACGGCAAGATTTTGTCATACGGATAATACCCAAGAAAGCTAAACTCTCATTTTACCTTTTTTTTTTTTTTTTGAAAGAGGAATGCATTTAAAATTGCTCATAAAGGGTGGAGTCTAACCACAACGGGTATTGGTGAGACCAACAAATATGGTCAACGGGTAACAGCCTAATCCGGACAACAAAATTAAATGAGCAACTGAGTTAAATTAAAGAGCATGGAATATAAAGAAAAGAGCGAAAAATAGAAAATGAAGTTAGTTGTCTAAAGTCACTCAGAACCACACCAAACATGCAAAAGCAATCAGAACTTTAGCATCAAATTCAACAATGACTTGCTGAACCCCTTGCGCCATGGCCCTAGGAGTGCATGCAAGATAGCCAAAGCCTCCACTAAAGTCACCTAATCAGTCCACTTGGCAAAGGAAACCGAAAATATATGAATAGAGGTAGCTTCGGCATCTTTAAAAAGAAGTTCAATAGGGCTCTATTTCAAAGAGAAAGAGCTAGCAGCATTGACATTAATCTTTATATGCCATTCAGGAGGGGAGACCATGTAGAAGGAAAGGGGGCCGCAGGTGTCCTAAAAGAGGGTTGGGACGAATTTATTATTTTAACACTAAAACATCTATCAATTTATCTTTTGTTATGATTTCTTTTGTTTTTTGTATTCAGAAACATGCTTACAAGCATATAAGATAAGAGATATTAATATTTTAAATAAGAGTGTTTAGTTTAAACGTTAACCTCGTATGCTGAACTGTACTGATATCGTTTGTAGTCAATTTTTAAAACTCACAAAATTTCATAAATTAAAATTACTAAGTGAATGTTAATGTAAAAACAAACATACAGAATTAAAATTACTAAGTCAAGATATAAATTTACTACTAAATCCACATAAAAGCATCCAGTATAGTAGAAATTACATGGTTTCATAATCCAACTAAGTGAATGTTTGTTAATAAACACACATAGTAGCATGATATACCTGATCTATTATTAATCCGATCCCGAGGCATCATCATCATCTGCAGGTGGTGCGGGCGGGGGAGGGGAATGCCAATTGACTTACATATGTACTCGAGCTCAGCTCGTTGTCTCCTCTTCAGACGCTCTAGCTTCCGCTCATAATGTGATGCTTGTTGTGCAGTTTGCTCCGCTACGACTCGCTGTACTTGTTCAGTGAACTCCGGAGTCTGCGTGACATCAACGGTTGCTGCATGAGTAAGCCCTGGTCGTCGTCGTCCAGGCACAACATGTTGTTCTGATCCAAGGCCAAATACACGCCCTTTCTTTCTGCCCCCAGCAGCTGCACTCATGATCGCAACCTCATCTATGTCAGGTGCGCCACCTTCGTCATCCATTTGCTGCGTTGCTTCCTTAATTTCAGCAGTTATTATTGCCTTCATAAAAAGTAAAGATAATTTATTAGTAACAAGATCATAAATATTTGCCGTAATGAGTATTCAAATAATTACCGCAACTTCTTCAGTCCGCCTGTTAACGTATTCCCCGCTCTTTTTCTTATGAGTTTGCTGCATCACCTTGAACAAGCCAGGGTCCCTCTTCTCCGGATCTTTCTCACGCTACATTGGAAACGTACTAACATTAATTTTATGAACAACGTAAGTAAGTTGAATTTTGTGTAAAAGAGTATGATAATTTTACCATTCGTTCTTGGTGTTCAGTAATTGAAACCGAACCTCCTGCATAAGTAGCACTGCATGCACCTGTGGAGTTAGATGACTGCGATGATGAAGCTCGCATTGTCTTACCCCTTGCCAATCGCTCGTTAAACTTCGTTGTAGCCCATCATTCCTCAATTTCTGCATACTGTGCGTCGGTCATAAAAAATGCCCTTGCTCGCCGTTTTTCCGGATTTTTCTCTCGGCGGATGTCACCCAGTGTGCATCGGTAATGATTAGCCGCCATCATATGCCAAACACGATATACCTCATTATGGTGAGCTGGATCCCACTCACATAATCCCTGCACGTTAAAAAAAATTTGTTTGTCGCATAGTTCGCAATTATGGTTGATAAAGTCGAAATACTCATAAGAAAGTGCAAACCTCAAATACGCGCCACCACGCTTGAATATCTGCTGGGCTTGCGCTCGTCCAGTCATGATGTCCCTTGAAGTGTGTGGTAAAGCATCTAGTCACCAACCGTGTTGCTCTTGATGGAATGAAGCTACATGAAGTGCATGTTTCGACACAATTAATTACTGTCATTTTACTGGGCCTTCACATACTTGATGTTAAATAAACTATTATTGGTTCAAAAAGGTGCATTACTTACGTGTTTCCGTGAGGTCTTATCCGTAAGCGCGCCTGAATCGGGGCTTGGGATACCGCTGACTGACCATTGGAATTCCCACCATCGGGTGAAACTACAGGGGTCGGAGTAGATCGACTAGCACTACGGCCGACTGGAGCAATGCGAATATCACCTGTGCGAGGGTGAGGATGTGGAACAGGTGTTTGTTCTGTCGAGGGCTGTGAATCTGAATGACGGGAATGCGATGAGCCTGCCCTTTCATGTCTAGCAATTGGTTCTGCTAATACTTCTTTCATCTGCTGAAATAGGCCTTTCCCTGGCCGACGTGTATATGTCGCATCTCCTTTAGGTGGCATCTGCATTATTTTAAAAACCCATACAACAATTTACAAAACTAACATACACCATTGAAAAAACTAGCTTGCTATATGATATTGCACCTACCACTTTGAAGTTCAACTTAGTATTTACATATTAAAAGTTATTCTATGTTCACATTACATTTTATAAGTAATTGCACGTTTACATTATAGTCAATGGACTACATCGTCCTAAGTTTCTGTCTCTGATTCGCCACTATCAGTATCCCCAGATTCAAATTCATCTTCTTCATCACTTCCTTCAAGGGACTCCTTATTGTCAGATTCATCGTCATGTTGCAAAGTTTCTTCCCTGATTGGCATGTCATCCTCTACGGCTTCCTATACTCCTGTTTCAGCTAAATTGTTGATTGGGTCATCCATAATTATGGGAGACCTGTTCACACTGGCCAATAATTCTTCCTGAAATGCATCTTCGACATCATTTACATTATTATGAACGATGCGTCTAGGTTTGATTTTCAAAACCGCTAACCACCCCGTTTTTTCACGTGACTTTGTTGGGTAAGGGGTGTAGTAAACTTGATCAGCTTGAGATGTAAGAATGAACGGGTTAAATTTCCCATATCGGCGACCATCACGAACCTCAACTATACCATATTGTTTATGAACCCGAGTGCCACGATCTGGAGTAGGGTTAAACCAAGCACACCTAAACAATACAACACTTTTGTGTGGCCAGCCAAGATATTCAAGTTGAATGATTTCTTCTAACACCCTATAAAAATCACATTTAACCTCATTTGATCCTGAAGTCCTTGTACATACTCTACTGTTAAATGTTGCTTTGTCGCAACCCCAGTCGCTAATGTGGAACTTGTACCTATTTATGAAGTAAACAGGCCAACTCTCAACACGACAAGATAGCCCGTATGCAACATCCCACAGGAAGCGGTCCGTGATAGTGTTACGCACATCATTCACCTAGTTACACATAGTCATAATATGAATATGTGTTACCCTTCAAAAGCAAAATATGGGTAAAATTTAAGTGTAGATAACTTACATAGTTTCTAAGCCATGTCTCAAAGTTATTCTCAATGTAGACATCCAGGTCTGACATCTGTATATTGGGTTCATGCATACGCACTTCATCAACAAACAAACTACAAGATATAGAAAGAGGTCGATGGAGCATAAACTTGATGAGTTTAGTATAAAAGAAGAAAAGTATTATTATTATAGTAGAGTTTATAAAGAAAATAGGTGTTATTTCACTTACTCGAGGTACGGCTTCACCTCCTTACAATTCAGTAAGACATATGCAGTAGCGACCTTCAATTCATTGTCATCAAGATATCGATATCTTGATACACCATATGGACGACCCGGGTATCTAAAGATAGACCACACCGATTCATCATATGGTCCTGGTCTGCCATCACCATTACGAGGTACTCTAGTTGCCATATGTGGAATATGGGATTCAAAGTAGTGAGAGCAAAATGTAGAGGTCTCCTCAATTAGATATGCTTCACAAATTGAACCCTTTACATGAGCCTTATTTAATACCTTCATTTTGAGGTCATGCATACAACGCTCAAATTTGTACATCCACCTATATTGAACGGGACCTCCAACCCTTGCTTCGTAAGGTTGGTGAACCGGCAAATGTTTCATTGAATCGAAAAAAGCAGGTGGAAAAATTCTTTCCAACTTACAGAGTATGACAGGAATATTGGCTTCCAAATCGAACATGTGATTCACATCTAACTTTGGAGAGCATAAATCTCAGAAGAATTGACTTAACTCGGTCAACGATTTTCAAATATTTTCAGGAATTGCTTCAAGTGCAATTGGGATGAGCCTCTGCATCATTACATGACAATCATGGCTTTTTATACCAGACATATGACTTACATTACTGTCAACACACCTCCCAAGGTTCGATGCATAGCCGTCTGGGAGTCTAAGTATTTTAACCCAATTCAGCACATCAAATCTCTGATGTCTGTTTAGTGCAAAAGTGGCTTTGGGTTTAAATGCTCGGCCATCGCCTTGAGGAATTAAATTTAGCTCTGATCGACTGCACAGAATCTCAAGGTCCTTACGAGCCTTCACGTTGTCCTTAGTTTTATTGGTGACATCCATCACTGTATTCCATATATTGTCAAACACATTCTTCTCTATATGCATAACATCCAAATTATAGCGGATTAAATTACTCTTCCAATACGGCAACTCCTAGAAAATACTTCGTTTTGTCCAATTATGAGTTCTGCCATAACCTGGTATGGTTACAACCTATCCATTGTGAACTACAGAAGGCAAATTTGAGATACGTTCAAATATTGTTTCAGGCGGTAGACGCTCAGGAGGCAACGATTTCTCAACTTTTCCTTTCTTAAAGGCGACTCTGTTTCTTCTATATGGGTGATCCAACTCGAGAAATTGCCGATGACAATCAAAGAATGAAGTTTTCCTCCCGTGCTCAAGTTGGAAGGCTTTACTAGCATCCATGCAAATAGGGCAAGATAACCTCCCATGAGTCATCCATCCTGACAACATCCCATAAGCCGGGAAGTCATTTATGGTCCACAAAACCGCAGCTCGGAGCTGAAAATTTTGTTTAAGTGAAACATCCCATGTTTCGACCCCATCCTCCCATAGCTGCTTCAATTCATGAATAAGAGGTTGTAAATACACATCAATATTCTGACGTGGACTTCGAGAGCCAGGTATCAATGCAGTCAAAAACATATATGGTTTCTTCATACACATCCACGGAGGCAAATTATACGGAGTAACAATGACAGGCCAACATGAGTATTGTTTACCAGAGTTTCCAAAAGGCACAAAGCCATCAGAACAAACTCCAAGGCGAACATTTCGGGCATCCGCCGCAAACCACGAGTACGTGGAATCAAAATGTTTCCATGCTTCCCCATCTGAAGGATGTTTTAAAACATTTGGGTCGGATGGATGCTCACTGTGCCACCTTCATGTGCTCTGCAGTTGAAAGTGAAGCATATAGTCGCTGAAGGCGAGGAGTGAGTGGTAAATAGTGCATAGTCTTTCTTGCTCTATCCTTACCCCGCCCAGCTTTCCTCGGCTTAAACCGAGATTCACCACAAAACTTGCATTGTGAACCATCTTCATCATTATTCCAAAACAACATGCAGTCGTTAACACAAGCATCAATTTTAAGATGGGCAAGACCTAGTTGTGAAACTAATTTCTTCGTCTCATACCAATTGGATGGCATCTTGCTGTCACTTGGCTGTGTCTCTTTCATCAAGGCCGCGATACCATCATAACACCCTCTTGGTATGTGATATTCTGCTTTAAGGTTTAACAAACGAACTGCAGCAGAAAGCTCAGAATGCTTATCACATCCATCCCAAAGAGGTGTACTAGCGGAGTACAGTAAATCAGAAAATTGTCTAAAACCTTCATTAGGTTCTTCATCCACTTCAGTGAAATTCTGATGGGTACTTGGTCCCACTGCATCAAATATCATTCGAGCATATGGGTTTACATTTGAACTGTACTCAACATGCTCATACCAATCACAATTATCAAACGGCTGATGCGGAGGCTCATTAAATGGCTCCCCATGAGCTGTCCAGTTGGTGTAATAAGGCATGAAATCCCATTTGTATAGATGAACTCTAACGTCATCACAATCCTTAAACCTCAAATTTTTACATCTCCTACACAGGCAACGTATTTTGTTTCCATCCATATGACCTGGGTTACTACAGGCAAATGTTATGAACTGCTCAACCCCTATCTCCCACTCCTCTTTGTACCCAACTCGCCCAGGTAAATAACGACTACTATACATCCAACTACGTTCTTGTTCCATGGAGTCCTACCAATAGAAATTATATATTTACCTTTATGACATTTACGAAAGCATGAACACATAAAATTAATTTTCAGAAATTAAATCATATAAAAAATTAAATCCACAAATCGCATGTATCAATAGCCAACATATTATTATTACTTTGCATGTCATTAATATTTCACTTAATCTAAACAATGTCAGTTAAAACTAACAAAGCGTATTTACTATTTATTTTTTAGCTAGGGTTCGCAACAGTACTTATGTTTTTAAGGTTTACTGTTTACTTTAGGAATTATTTGTTTAGAATATTTATAGGATGTTTAGCATGTTATTATTATAATTATTATTAATAATATTATCATGTTTATACTTATAGTTGTATTACTTAAGGTTCTTATTGACGAAGTTAGTATTATTGGTTTAATATTAATAATTATATATGAGGATTATCTCTAATATTAACTAATATAATGGTGATATATTATGGTAAGCATATTGGATAATTAAGATAATGAATTATTATTATAATTATTATTATTATTATTATAATTAGTATTTATTATTATTATTATTATTATTATACTTTATTAGTTATTATTAGTATACTTTTTATTTACTTAGTATTATTATTATTTTTATTATTTTATTATTATTGGTTTATAATAAATGGGTATAATTTTTATTTGTCTTATTGGATTTATTAATGGTATACTAATAATAAAAATTAATAGTATTACTACTATTACTTTACTACTAATCTTGCCATCATATGTATTGTTTCAAATATAAGTTATTATTACTAAAAATAATAATATTATTATTACTATTAATATTATTCATAATTGATATTACTCGTATTTGATTAATTAGATCAGAAATAATAATACTAATTAGTAATATTATTTTTACTATGACTTTACTACTACATTTATAATCCCATATTTATTCTTCGTAATATTATTAATATTGACATATATTATTTTTGGAGGTCAATTTATTTCACTAGATATATTTTGAACAATTTATATTAATGCCAATAATGAAAACATTGTAATCAAAATTCCAAAATAACCATTCTACGTTGTAACAAAATATATAACCCAAACAATTTACTTCACACTAATTATTTGTAACTAATTGCACACATAATTATACTACATAAATAATTTAAATAAAACTAATTATTTGTAGCTAATTGCACACATAATTATACTACATAAATTGTACTACATAAATAATTTAAATTTGCCTAACTAATTGCACACATAATTATACAACATAACAAATTTAAATTAAACTAATTATTTCTAATTTTGTAACAATTTCCGAAATAAAAAAAATAGTTAGAAAATGGAAAAAATGTACAATTACAATGGGTACCCCAAATACTTCATATCCCACCATCAACATCTACACCTCAAATACTAATCATATATTTCAACCCAAATAAGCATGAAAAATTCGGATTTAAACTAATTAATAGGGAAAAAAATTAAACTTTCGGATTAAGTAAAAACTAACCTCAAATCCGTAATACAAGTTGCTTCAAATGGCTGGGAATAGGTTCGAATCACCTATGTTTTGCAAGAAATTGAAACCCACAGTAAAAAAAAAAAACGCATCATCCGAAAAAAAAAAATTGAAAAGTCTCTAAAATAACGTACTAACCACCAAATCGAGCAAATTGAGGCCAGATCCACGTTAAAATCAGCTTCACGACGTTGATAAACCCCTTAATCGAGACAAGAAACGTGCTGTGTGTGCGTGTGAAGGATTTGTAGTGAGAGAGAGGAGCACAGCGTAAGGGAGAGAAAGCTGGAGGAAGAAGACGAGTCCGCTGCGAGGGGGGGGGACTTTTTAAAAGTAATTTTCCAACGGCTTAAGCCGTTGGAAAAAAATTTCAAAACTCAGCGTTTCATAAAATGAATTTCCAACGGCATTGGAAATAAAAGCCGTTGGAAATAATTTTTTTGTTCTTTTACACATTTTCCAACGGCTGTAGCCGTTGGGAATTTCATTTAAAATTTTGTTTATTTCCCATTTTTTTGTTATTTTTTCACATTTTCCAACGGCTGTAGCCGTTGGAAACAATTTTTTTTTCTTATTTCACACGGCTGTAAATTAAAATTCTTTGTCTCTGTCCCATTTCCAACGGCTATAACCGTTTGGAACATAACTATTTGTTGTTTTCTTCTCTGTCCCAGTTATTGAAATCATTTTGGATATAATTTTCTTGAATTTTGTGAAGATGTAGCTTATTTTACATATAATTTTAAGAACGTTTGTAAATATGTTGCTTATTTTATGAAACTTTGTAGACATACTATATTATATATAGGGTTTATAATCGCGCACCAAAATTTATATATTTTACGCAAAAGATCCATATTTATATATTTATATATTATATTATGTTTATATATCTAAATTTTAAGAAAGTTTGGTAATATGATATATTATGTAAATTTATATATTTAACTTAACTATATCTTTTTTTTTCCTTTCAGCCGTTGCAAATATCATCTATATCTACATTTGTATAATTAACATTCAAAAATCTATAATTAATATAACTTATATAATTTAACCAACAAAATCAATATTAATTTTTTTTCCTGGGTTTTCCAACGGCTTCAACCGTTGGAAATATTATATATGAATACATTTATATAATTGACGCAAAAAAATCTAGATTTTCCACATTATCCAACGGTGTTAGCTGGTTGGAAATATTTATTTATGTTATTTATTTACTATTTATAGTAAAAATCCAAATTTACTAGGTAAATCCACATTTTCCAACAGGTTTTAGCCGTTGAAAATATTATATATGTCTACATTTATATAATTTCTGCACAAAAACTCTTTAGATTTTCCAAAGTTTCCAACGGTCTTAGCCGTTGGAAATATTATATATGTCTACATTTATATATTTTCTGCACAAAATTCTTTATTTTCCAAAGTTTTCCAACGGTCTTAGCCGTTGGAAATATTATTTATGTTATTATTTATAGAATTTACTAGGTAAATCCACATTTTCCAACGGTTTTAGCCGTTGGGAAATATTATATATGTCTACATTTATATAATTTCTGCACAAAATTCTTTATTTTCCAAAAGTTTCCAACGGTTCTTAGCCGTTGGAAATATTATATATTATCTAGATTTATATAATTTTGGAAAACACTCCATATTTCCTCCATTTTCCAACGGCTTAAGCCGTTGGAAATACTATATATATTATGTAAATTAAATACTCTAAAACTTCCAACTGCTAGGCAGTTGGAAAAAATTTTCTCCTCGTTCCAACGGTTTTGGCAGTTGGAAATTTCCAACTGCTTGACCGTTGGAAATGAGGGCAGTTGGAAATAAAGGAATTTTTAGTAGTGAACAGCCTAATCCGGACAACAAAATTAAATGAGCAACTGAGTTAAATTAAAGAGCATGGAATATAAAGAAAAGAGCGAAAAATAGAAAATGAAGTTAGTTGTCTAAAGTCACTCAGAACCACACCAAACATGCAAAAGCAATCAGAACTTTAATTAGCATCAAATTCAACAATGACTTGCTGAACCCCTTGCGCCATGGCCTCTAGGAGTGCATGCAAGATAGCCAAAGCCTCCACTAAAGTCACCTAATCAGTCCACTTGGCAAAGGAAACCGAAAATATATGAATAGAGGTAGCTTCGGCATCTTTAAAAAGAAGTTCAATAGGGCTCTATTTCAAAGAGAAAGAGGTAGCAGCATTGACATTAATCTTTATATGCCATTCAGGAGGGGAGACCATGTAGAAGGAAAGGGGGCCGCAGGTGTCCTAAAAGAGGGTTGGGAC